>QLPN01023097.1:0-12129 GCA_003314395.1 Albatrellus ellisii
TCATCAGCCTCCAGTCCCAATGGCAAAATGGGAGATTTTACCGACTCGATCTTCGGCTGGACCCTCGCAGTCGTCAGTCAACGATGAGCTGAGGACTAGCAGCCCTGAGCTGGAACCCGATGGAAACGGCAAACAGCTTGCTCCGCCATCCCACGGTACGAAGATCGGAACAAAGAAAGAACGTTTGGCGTTGAGTCAACCATCACATTCAAGCGTGTCATTCAAGACACCACGCGCGCGGGGCCCACTATTTCTTCCTAGCAGCAGTCAACATCTTCTCGAGAGAACGCGCGCCGGTGCTGCTGTGACGCAGTCGTCACAAAATGCTGACCATCCACATTCACCCTCGCGCTCTGCCGCTTCGACGCATACTGATTCGGAGTCAGAGTCTGATGTTCCACTGAAGATGTCGCAGATGCGCAGCGCTTCACAACGGCCCAACGCACCGTACCGAAGATTGACAGACATCGCGAGCCAGCACTCGTTCTTCTCGTCGCCGGGGGGGACGCCATCGTCCCCAGCCAGGTTGCACGCCGGTCTTGCACAGAGCAGCCGATCTAAAGGGTTCGTTGAAGATGACGACGAAGAGGAGGATGAAGAACAAAGCTCTGGTTCGGACTCGGATGCCGCGATAAAGTCTCATATACCCAAGAACAGAAGAGCCGGAGTTGCGGCGAAGAGGAAAGAGTCTGGTCTGCTCTCTAACATGGCATAAGATTGGTCGTTACCTTTAGTATCTGAATGCTTGCATACATGCCACTGGTATCATGATTCAATATCTTCCTCACGCTGACAATCCCATCATTTCTCATACTATGCATAACACTCATTCATACTGTACTGGTACTCGTAGCATCTAGATAGCTGATGATTTTGTACGGTACGCTTCTGACCATCATTTGGTTTTACTTCATGCGCTACTTTCAGTGGAAATAGCAGGCAATCTGACTACTCGGTCAAAAACATGAAGGAACTACCTAAGCTCACTGGCAAAGTTCAAGTCGACGCCCTTGTGATGCCCTTTGGCAGTGCAGTGGCGCCTGGTCAATGCCAGGCCGAACGCGGTCTGTCACGCGTCTGTCACATTAGAATCAGGAAGTGTGACGAGATAATAGCACTGCCAGTGGCGATCTCATAGTCTTAACAAATACGACTTGATCATCTACTCAGGCTATGTCTAGCATTGAACTAATCAACCCCAAGGCCGAGAGCGTCCGTCGCGCAGCAGCTCTCCAGGTAGGTCCTTCACATTCCATCATCTGCGACTGGTGCCGATGCCTCGTTTTATACAGGTCAACACGACTGGAGCCATGGGTCTCGCAAACGTGGTCAAGGGAAACCTTGGTGAGCAACCGTGTTGCTGGACGATTCTGTGGTATATCTTATTGAGCGACTCCAGGCCCACGAGGGACGCTAAAAATGCTGGTGGACGGCTCAGGGCAGATCAAAATGACGAAGGATGGCAAGGTCCTCCTGTCAGAGATGCAGATCCAGAATCCGACGGCGGCGATGATCGCACGGACGGCGGTGGCCCAGGATGACCAGGTTGGCGACGGGACGACGTCGGTCGTGCTGCTAGTTGGAGAGCTCTTGAAGCAGGCGGACCGCTACATCTTAGAGGGCGTGCACCCCACCGTGATCGCGGAGGGATTCGACATCGCAAAGAAGGAGGCGCTCGCTGTGAGTGCGTCAGCCTCTTCTGTGTGTATGCAGTGTTGACAGTGGCCGTGTGCAGTTCTTAGACACCTTCAAGCAGCCGTCAGATTTGGACCGCGCAACACTGATCAACTTGGCAAACACGTCTATCGCTACAAAACTCAAAGCATCGCTTGCTCAACAGCTCGCCACGTCTGTAGTCGATGCCGTCCTGGCCATCCGCCCACCACCCCCACCAAAAGGTACGCGCCGACTTTCTCTGCTAACGATTTGGCTCAACGGGTGACAGATGCTAAGGATCAATATCGCGAGCCAATTGACTTGCACATGATCGAGATCATGAAGATGCAGCACCGCACGGCGTCCGAGACGCAGCTCGTGCGCGGCCTAGTGCTCGACCACGGTGCACGGCATCCCGACATGCCGAAGCGCGTCGAGAACGCATACATCCTGACACTCAACGTTAGCCTGGAGTACGAAAAGACGTGGGTGCTATCATCACCCCCACGCAATATGCTTGCTGAGTACTTACTCCAGTGAGGTCAATTCCGGCTTCTTCTACTCCTCCGCAGAGCAGCGCGAGAAGCTCGTCGAGTCCGAGCGCCGTTTCACGGACGAGAAGGTGAAGAAGATCGTCGAGCTCAAGAGGCTCGTGTGTGACCAGGCCGTCGACTCGAAGGAGAAGCCCAAGGGCTTCGTCATTATCAATCAAAAGGGCATCGACCCACTCAGCCTCGACATCCTCGCCAAAAACGGCATATTCGCGCTGCGCCGCGCGAAGCGCCGGAACATGGAACGGTGCGTCGGCGCCTTCTTCAAAATACCCATTATGTATTTGCTCACGCGTGGTGCAGGCTGCAACTGATCTGTGGCGGTATCGCGCAGAACTCCATCGAGGAGCTGACGCCCGACGTGCTCGGGTGGGCGGGGCTGGTATACGAGTACACACTGGGCGAGGAGAAGTTCACTTTCGTGGACGAGGTGCGGAGCCCGCGCAGCGTGACGCTGCTGATCAAGGGCCCGAACGCGTACACGACGCAGCAGATCCAGGACGCACTGCGTGACGGTCTGCGCGCGGTGAAGAACGGGCTGGAGGACGGCGCGCTCGTGCCTGGCGCGGGCGCGTTCGAAGTCGCGTGTGCGGGGCACCTCGTCGCGCATACAAAGAAAGCCGCGAAGGGCCGTGCAAAGATGGGCATCCAGGCGTTCGCCGACGCGCTACTTGTCATCCCCAAGACGCTCGCCCAGAACGGCGGGTTCGATGTGCAGGACGTCGTCGTGGCGTTGCAGGCAAGCCCCGCGTCCCGTCATCCCCGTCCCTGATCTATTGTTGACACGTGCACAGGATGAGCAAGCGGAGGGCAATGCCGTGGGCATCGATCTGCAATCGGGAGAGCCATTCGACCCGACAGTGGAGGGTATATGGGACAACTACCGCGTGAAGCGGCAGATGCTACACTCGTGGTACGTGCTCGTTGCGTGCTCGTCCGTCCACCTGAGCACTGACTACCACGCGGCTTGCGTACCTAGCTCCGTCATTGCCGTTAACCTGCTCTCCACAGATGAGATATTACGCGCCGGGCGGAGCTCGCTGAAACCTGATGGGGAACAATAATTGCGCGGCGTTGCTGGTGGAGTCGGCTCGGTTTCAGAGTTACACTACATGCCAGTGGGCCGCACGCGCCGACAGCGATCACATTGTAGTAGGTAATGAAAAAATTTCTTGCGTTGGACGGGCCGGTGGCAAATAGATCCGAGGGGATGGGTCGTGAAAGCTTGACTCCTGACGCCTGAAGTTTGCAGAGCGCGCGACTCACCGCCGTACTCGGTTATTTGTCAAACGTTTTTAATATACGCTCTGGAGACACGCGCACTTCGAGAAGCACGAGCACCGGATCCAATAGTACATTAATGCGGGCGGGGCAAGTGCATGGCCCTTCACACGGGCCGATGCGGGCCGGCTCGAGCCGATAGCAGCAGGCACGCCCCAATTAACCCCAAGTGTTGCAGCCCGCCAGAATTACACGTAACGTAGGTAAGATCGTACATAAACCGATAAGCGCTTATCGAAATGGACAAGGAGCACTGATCAAGGGGATGTCCATGGGGGCAGGCGTGGCCTCAAGAGTGTGGAGTGGGAGTCAGCGTTAGCCGACTGCGCGGAGGCAGGTAGCGAAGAGAAGGAAATAGGGGTTGTGGAGGGCAGCGGCGGTGGAGAGGGAATGTGACTGCGAGGCTTGAAGATGAGGACGACCACGAGGCCAAATATGATCAGAAGGAGCAAGAATATGCATTTCCGCCGCCCAGTATTCTTCTGATAACTGGAATTCCCGGGTAACAAGATCGTGGACTGATCAGTAACGGCTACCTAGACGGGCACGCAAGCACGAACCTCGTAGCTATATCGAGTTCTTTGATCGCTTCATTGACATGGGCAGTAGTTTGCTCTATATTGTACTCAACGCTGTCGAGAAGGGTGCCTTGGTCTATAACAAGCGCAGAAAGATCCTTGAAGAGCTCTGCAAGGGCACCGATAGATTTAGCTATTTCGGTCAGCTCCCTGTCGCGGGCACGCAGGTCCGTATCCAGGAGATCTTGCGCAGCAAGCTGGCTTTGAGACTAGGAAAGGAAATGTGGCGTCTGCACGCTGCATAGGAAACTATTTCAAATAAAGAACTCACAGCTTCAACATCTTCATCAACAGCCGACAATGCTTCTGACCCTTTAAGTGATGTAACGCCCGAAGCGACGAGCAAGTCCTGGTTCTTGATAGCATGGCCCTGCAACTCTATGGGATGTGGTGGATGTGTCAATACAGCGAAACTATAAGCGCAAAAGGCAAGGGGGGGACGGAAACACGGACTGACTTTCCATATAGACGCGCTGCTTTTTGCGAAACGCGGCGCTAAGCTCCTGCACCTTTGCGGCAAGGCCACGTTGGACGTTCTTGGCAGCGAGGGCCTGGTGACGCGATCTGTCGTGACTGGAGGGGGGGAAGAGATGTGAAGAGTCGGCGGCGTGGCCAACGCGTTGTATGAGGGATTGACATTGACGGAAATCCTGGTCACAAGGTAGAGGGTCAGCAGACAGTGAGACGGGGGATGGTGGGGATAAAGCGGTGGTCAGATGTACCTTGGTGATTTCGGTAGTGGCGGCCTCAATCTCCCTCTCTTCTGAGCTTCGGTCCGCAAAACCGGGGAGAATATGCCGTGCATGGAGTTTGTCCAAGGCGGCAACTATGAAAGAAAAAGAGAATTCAGCCGACAAGCTGGGGTATTGATCAACTGATGCATGGGAAGAGAAGGGAAACGACATGCGCACTCTTTGCTGGGGTCCCGGCGAGGATGTCTTCAACTTGGTCGGCGTAATCTACCCTAGAACGCGCAGCAGAAAATTAGGCAGCGAGGACGAAGATGGAAGGAAAAGGACAGACCATTTTGGAGGGAGGTTTACGTCGAGAGAGATATGTGGAGGGTTCTCGTTGATGAGGCCCTCGCGTTCGTCGCTTGGATCGTAGGGGCCACGGTCGTACTGATGAGAGCGTGAAAAACGGGAGGAACGAGCACTGGAGTCGCGGTACGAGATGAAGAGAAGGGTGCGTGAACGAGTGGTGGGAGTTGCGAGGGACATGAGTCCACTGGGATGGACGTGGCGCCAGGTCAGTCGTAGTGTCCGTTGCTGATCTCAGCAGAAGTCGCTGCTGCCGTGACATCGCGTAGAGTGGCTATGACTGGGGGCGGCTTATCGGCATCGGCAATCCGATCGATCCCTTTTCATCTCCCGTTGCCCGCTGACGTCTTCCGCCGTCCGCTCGTCCTCGCAATCGTTCCTATGTTATTTTATTATTCTTATTCTTGTTCTAATCCTTTATAATCTCTTTTCTCGCCGACCGCAATTCGTCTCCATCCTATTTTCCCCCCTTGCCTTCATTGTTTTCACTCCCAGTCCTCCTCCTCCTCTCTCCTCTCCGCCCCGTCTTTCTGCTGTTCTTCCGCCCCGCCTCCCGTCTCTCTCATTGTACGCCCTCTTCGCTGTACCATCTCCTCCGCTTCTCACAACACGTCTCCTCACTCAGATTCGTCACCATCCCGAGCTCCTCACCAACCATGTGCAACCTCGAGACGTGCGTGTCTCTTATTGATCACCTGCCCCACGTTTCTGTCATCTTGAACCCTTGACACCATGCTGTGCAGCGAAGGCACCAAATTTGGCTGCGGGGTATGTAGCTTCTTCCTCAATCTGGTCTCTCGTGACTGACGCCACCTTCTCAGCACTACATCATCGTGTGCCTCTTTCCCCGCATTCCTCGCCCCCTCCTCCCTCACCGTTCTGTCCTCTAGACCAGGAAGCTCCGCAGGATCGACTGCAACAACCGTTACTGCATCTGGTCCTCTGCACATCCGAAGGACTGCAGGTCCTGTCTCTGCGAGAAGGTATATCCACCGCCTCCCTGTCACACCCTGGCCAACCTGCCTATTCAGTACCTAGGACCCGATGCCAAAGAAACCATCACCTCGTGGAGCGAGGAGTACTGTACCGACTGTCACTACTGGTACAGAAGCCCTACCGGCCTCCGTCGTCGAGAGGTCAAGTAGCCTCCATGGCCACCTCACTTCTTCTGTCTTACTACATACTGTATCATCATAGTCCGCTTGCTGTCCACCATTATTTCTGTTTCGCTGCATCCATATCACTTACATCCGGCGTGTGGTTGTCTCACCTGGCTGATTAATCAACCCACTATTGCATACGAATTTAATCTATACATCGTTGGCTTAGCCTTATGACCCCTACGTCATGCATTCCCAATCTTCAGCGATCGACGACCGTTCAAATAAGGCAGCCCAATCCACCCAGTCTTGCTCGCCCTAAACCCTGCAATCACCATTTTACTCCCAATCCCACCACCTCGCTTTCAACCGCCCGGTACTGCGTCCGAAACAACTCCCGTCGTCGCTCCTCAGCTGCCTCATCCATCCCCACCTCCCATCCTACACATGCTCCCCCATCACCCGGCCCACACGTCTCCACCAGCACCCGTGCCGCCAGTTTGTCTGCGCCCCGCAAGTCCTCGCCCGCAGCGCCTGGCCCGTCCGCCGTCTTTGGCGATGCAGGCGGGGTCTGTATCCCGTGCCGCACGGGCACGCCCTCCCAATACGCCGCCTCGACCTCGCGCGTCCACTCCCTGTCTCCCCATCGTGCGCTCGGGCCCCCGCTGCCTACCCCTCCATCCGCCTCTGCGCTAAGACCTACGCTGACCCCACTCTCCGCCCAGTTCCGTGCCAACCCCTCTGCATCCGTCCGCCCTGCACGCCACGCCTCTGACGGCCGCAGCTGGCCCCCGCCATTCACGCACCCGCCCGGGCATGCCATCACCTCGACGTAGTCGTACGAGCGCCCGACCTCCGCGCCTTTCCGTGGCGTCCTCTGTGCAAGGCGTCCCGCCGCGCCGCGCCCGACCTGCACTCCTGCCCCACGCCCGACCTTGCGCACGACGTTCTGCAGGTTGCGGAAGCCGTAGCAGGTAGCAGCGCGGAAAACAGGCACACCATCCGCGCTGCGCACAAGCGTGTACTCTGTGTAGTCCGTGCCGCGCACCGTGCGTGTCTGCAACGCCGGCTCGGGTGTGCGGCGCGCGACGTGCTGTAAGAGCGTGTGTAGGTAAGAGCCAGAGGATGTTCCACGGTGTGTGAGCAATGTCGGAATAGGGGGCAGAAGTGAGGGGGGTGTAGACTCGTTGGGTACCGGCGTGGAGAGATCCCAGCCCTTCTCGCGCATCATGAGCTCGAGCTCACCGGTTGTGAGGACGCAGTCGACGTCCCGCGTCGCGAACAGCTCGTTGTAGAAGTCCTGGCGCGACGCCTCAAGTTTCTTGTCGTAGCACGGCATCACTGCAACGTGATACACCTCGCTCGGTCTGCCAGTCTAGTCAGAACCCCGGTTCAGCTGTACAATTAGATGGATAGACAGACTGCTTATCCCACTGTTGTGCGAGCCACTCCTTGACGAGCGTGCCCATGATCTGTTGCGGGCTCTTCGTGCGGCTGATGAACGGGAGCATCTCTGCGTGCGCCTTTTCCGCATAGCACACCCACCCCGGACATGCACTCGCCAGCATCGGCAGTACACTCTCGCCCCTCGCAGCGCCCTTGCAACGCTCCTCGAACTCGCGTACATGCTCCTGCAACGCGAGGTGCCGTGCGAATGTCGTATCGAAGACGTGCGCAAACCCGAGCACGTCCGTGCAGAACGCCTGCACGCGTCGAAAAATCTGCCCGAGCGTCACATGGGAGCTGGCGGAGGACACGACGGACGCAGAGAGCGAGGCCAGGCTCTGCGGCGCAATGGACAGGACGGGGACCTTGTGTGCGGGATCGGAGGGTGGCGGATTCGAGGATGCAAACGAGAGGACCTCCGTGTGGGATTGAAGGGTGATGAGGACGGACTCGGCGGAAGTGATGCAGCCGCTACTGGTGCATGAGCGGGCCCAGCCTATAAACAATAGATAAAGTACACAGTAGACGTACCTGCAGGCGAGACAATCGTTTAGGCTGATCTCTGCTGTCTGGAGTTTCTTCCCTGGACTCGACGACGATGCAGCTCGGCCATCCATGCTTGTGGACACTTCGTAGTACGACCCGCTCGAATCGATACGGATCTCAGTCTGACAAGATAAGCATTGATGTACCTAGGATCGGGGACATAAAGCAATCACTTACTGCTGCTCCTCCAGGCTCATCGAACCCCCCATGTTTGTTTTTCTGCTCCACCGGCTTAATGCATACTTGTGCAGGGGTGATATAGTCATTCAGGTCCGTGAGTGTCTAATGTGGGGTTGTCAGCTCTGGGTGCAATATATTTGAGCATCAGTAGAAAGCTTAGAGGCATACCAAAGCACCTGAAAACATCATATTAAAACACAGTGGCGGAGAGAAGGAGACGAAACGTATCTCCGCGAATACTGAAAGCGGTTCACCAATGCAGACCCTGGACACTGTGTCTCAGATTACGCAGCATCTCAGTTACATCGGACTCCAGAAAGGTTCACGTTAGCGGGAATACAGCGCCCCCACGGCGTCTCTAACGAGACTGCATGCATGCATGCATTGCAACACAGAGGCAAGACTGCGGCGCAGCAGCAAAGCAATGACCACCCCGGAACTAGACGCAGCGACAACCAACAAAATAGCAGATAATAGCAGCAGCGCGGCAACCGCGGCAAAACCAGAACACAAATAGGAAGGCTGGGATGCGTGGGGTAGCGCAAACGCAAAAAGTAGCGAGAGAAACTCCAAAAGCATCAACCCTTCAACTCGGATGAAGATATGAAGATCCGGCGTCGACTGGCATATGGCTAATGATCCAGCTGAGACTCACGCGCGTCGTGCAGGACCCATCTCGGACGCAGTCTGAGGAAAAATATGGAGGTCCGAGACTGCGCGGTCGCCGCGGAATCACGAAGCCCTAAACGCCCAGTCCCTTTTACCCCGAGCCTCACTCGAGATGAGTCCTGCGTGCAGGACCCAGGGCTCTTCTGCTCCACACGGTCTTACCCTTTTTCCTCGAACAGCATTCAAGACTGCCGGATTGAGGAGTTATCATGAGGACTTAGGCTATGACAGGTTCTACCCCATCTCAACTGGGGTGGGTGCTCCATCGCGCGGTTAGTTGACTAAGCTACGTATACAACCGCTGTCATCTGTAAGCAGCCCATTGACATGCTGCATGATCGCAGGCACGTAACATGCATCTCACCCTAGCTGGCAGTGTTTGACAAGGAAACGGGTGACATCCAGTCTTGAGTATATTGGAATGCAAATGCCAACTGTGACACATGTGCAACAACATGCCTCACTGCCACTACCACAGTTACCATGACCACAACCACAACCACAACCACAACCACAACCCTCAATCCTCAAGGCATCAACAGGAGCTGAGAACCTGCAGACAAGGGGCCCAGAGGATCAAATCGAGGTTTGTCTTAGTCTCAATTCACTGATCACTAATGATTCACTATGACTGTTTTAGGCTTTTTTTTCTGCGCTGCCATACGGTGCGTAGAGTGCGCGAAACTAGCCCTGTTTCATGCGTTCCGCCACTGCCTATCCGGATCCTCAACCGGTGGCAGAAAGCACGACAGGCGATCTGGAATGAACACATTTACACTTCTTTCATGTATGTTCTACGTGTCGCTGTCGCTCGACCAGCCTTGCTCTCGCCCTGCCCACCTGGACGTCGGACCCTCCTCGTCCTGAGTAATGGAGGCTTTCATCCTTGACTTTCTCGCTGATCTACCTGGATCCTCGTTTACGCTATCAACCTGCCCAACTCTTTCTCGCTTTCTACCTCTGGTGTGTTATTAACTGCTGCCCCGTCTTTTGCATTCGTGTCATGTCGTATCGCTGCAGTTTTCCTACCATCTACAAGGCTATATGCCTGGACCTCACTCCAGATTTGTTCCGCCACACAATGCTCTCGCTCCTGTATGGCAATAGGTGAAAGATGCCTCCGCACTGGGGAGCATCACATTTCCGCTGTCTCCTTTTGCTAGTCGATTCGTCGGCTTTCACGCTGACTGTGATGTTAGATAGGTCTAGTAGTGACAAGGTGACCTGTCACATCAATCAACATGGCATGCTTTTTGGCTTACAATAAATTATTTTTTTTGCAGCTATTAGCGCCCATCGTCTTTTATTTTTATTTTTTACCTCAGTTACGATCTACGTCTGCACCCCAGCCCTTCGATCGTGTAGCCTGTATGGGAAGTCCAACTAGTCCCAGGACAATGTGATGAATATTATAGGATGGTATACTCCCTATCTAGAGTCATATACAAATATTGAAGTCCGCGGAGGTCATCACATCCACACGAAAGCCAATCCTGTGAGGAATAAGCACAGCATATCCATCCATCCAACCGGGGACGAGAGCCCTCTAGGGGCGCCACTGACTGTAGCTCCCTGCAGATTTGAAGGCAAAGTACCTGCCCACAGCTCTATGTTACGGAA
This sequence comes from Albatrellus ellisii, assembly GCA_003314395.1. Taxonomy (NCBI): domain Eukaryota; kingdom Fungi; phylum Basidiomycota; class Agaricomycetes; order Russulales; family Albatrellaceae; genus Albatrellus; species Albatrellus ellisii. The sequence continues at coordinate 10,668 of QLPN01023097.1, forward strand.
ATATGTATGTGTAGTCACTGGCGTCGCCCACGAAGGATCGTTGCCTGCGTAAAAGTTCAGCAAATAGGCTTCCTAAGTTGGCTGGTAAAGAATGGCAACGTACCACCAAAGAAGGTTCTAGAAAGGTGAATCGAGACGCTTTAGATCACGCGTGATCGAAGGTTAATTTGATTGACTTACGAGAAGTATAATCCCCCCGCTGTGATTACATCGCCGCTGCGAATCTGAAGGCCGGTTTGCGAAAGGGCTTGAACGTCATTATAGCTGCAGATCGATGGTCAGAACATGTCGAGCTGTGAAGGATCATGATACTCACTAAACAATTATCTGTCCATTCGCGACATCGACAGGGTTATTCAGACGCACGACAAGTGATATTCGGATCCATCTGCTAATTCTGAGCCGAGGCAGAATGAGTATACAATGAGCGACCTACTGTGATGTGGTGAAGGAGAAAGAGCCCCGCTGGATACTCAACCCAAACTGCTCGTTACATGTAATGTTTGCGCCGTTGCATATGTTATTGGACCGAGGAATGTACGCATAGACTAAAGGATGTTAGTTAAACCATGACGACGTCAGGAATGACACCATGTTCACCCTCGCCGGCGGCGTCAGCCCGCCACATCAACCTTGTGCTGAAACAGTTCGTCTTATTGGGCTGGTTACCACCCGAGCAGCCGTTGGGATCGGGACCGCCGCGTAGGCCTGGTAGCTTGCCTCCCTTGACCCAGCTGAAATTAGAGTCAAACGCAATTTCATACGATACCATCATCGACTCGAACGGCGCGCCGGATGTGTTGAAGGGGGCGTATAATTGCACGCCGCCGGAGTTGTCATCATTGAAGCTGCCCTGCGGGTATGTGATCTGAAGCACGGGGCCAGTCTCGTTCAACGGGTTGCTGGGGACATTGTTATTCGGGAAGGGGTCGTTAACGAACTGCGTGTCGTCTTTGCCATTCTGGATCCTGCCTTTGCTCAGGCCCCAGTTGTCGACGAGGAAGGCTTGAGCTTTGGAGCTGCTCAGAGTCGCGGTGGGGAAAGGGAAGGAGGTGCTCGTGGTGAGCGAGAACTGTGAGGCCACCGACGCAGCTGGGACGATCTGCGCGTAGGCAGCAGAAAGGAGCGGGACGAGCAGCAGAAGTGCTGTTGAAATCATAGCTAGTACTGGAAACGGTGGGTAAAAACAAAGCTAGTCAGTTGAGTAGGCCTACCCTCAGAGCGTGCTGGTAGCCGTGGTGGTGATAGCGGGAGTGGTAGGGTACCTGGAGTGAAGCTTAGCCTCGACCGAGCCCGTATGTACTGTAGACAAGTGCTGTACACTATATAGGCCAGCCTATGGAACCACTGGGATTTCTAGGTTCGAGTCTTGCCGGGTGTTAAGATGATAGCGTACAGCAGTTGACCACAAGGACACTCACATGGGTGGATATTGATATTCACTGATAAATTGCAAATGTTT
>QLPN01023136.1:0-12923 GCA_003314395.1 Albatrellus ellisii
AGCTGTCACAACTACTGTAGAGTTGTAACTCTGCTACAAAAGTATTGTAGCTCTGTTACAAAGTGTAGTAGCATATATACAGGGTTGGGCATTTGACCTTAACTCCAACACTTTCAGGTCCAGTAAAGACTCCAGACTATTGGCATTGAGTGCATCAAATAACAAAGCAACTGTACCCAGCACCATTTTGAGTCTTGCCTGCTGGCCTCCAGAAATGCTAGGGAATGCTTCATAGAGCATCTATCAGTACAGCATGTCCAACTGCCAATGTGGTGATGCCTCACTAGATGCAATGTACATCATAGACATGAGACATGCAAGCTGACCTTCCAGGTTGCTAGTGTTCCAATCTTCTATGAATCCAGCTGCTGTGGCTGCAAAGATGAATAGCCCTTGGGACTGCTTGACTAATCTAGCCAAGTCCTCCATTGATGGCCAGGAAGAGGGTAATGAGAATGTCTGTGCCATATTGGAAAGCCATTTCTTGAGATAGATCTGAATATCTTTCTCTGAGATATCTGGCAAAATGCTGTGCAGGACTAGCATGCTTGTATCCCTCATCTCCTGAAACTCCTGGATGACTTTTGTCACAGGCCTGCTTGTGATGAAGAACCTCAGTTGAGAAAGATGGCAAGTGGTCTCTGAAAGAGTGAAGAGAATGGCCAATACTGCATTCTCTGCTTTACACTTGTCCAGCACGTCAATGATGATGGTGCATGGTCAAAACATCTCTTCTCCCATGACAGCATCAAGGGGTTCTACAATGAGCTTCTTTAGCTCTCTCGATGTAAGAGAATATTGCAGGTTAGGATCCTTGTACATTGCCTTGGATAAGTGCTTCTTGAAAGAAGGATTGAATGAGGAGAGCTGATACACTTTGGTGGGGAAGATGAGATTGATGTTGCTGCACCCAGCATCATCCCTTGAGCAGAAGAATGATGCCCTGAGCTCACCTGTTCTGTCAAAGTGGTTCATGATTGTCTGAGTGATGGTTGACTTGCTGGTGCCTGCCACTCCATCCAGCCAGAAGATCTGACTGTTGGCATTCCCTTTCATGGGTAGGATCTCATCAGTCCCGAAAATTTCCCCCTTGAACCAATCATATATTTGGCAAAGGATCTCAGTCCTTGTGTCTTGAGTGCATGTGACTCGTCTGGCCCCCTGATCAAATCACACAGCAATTACATGGCATGGCATTGGTCCATCTTGGCTGAGCTTCAGTCTGACAGCTACAAACATGGCAATGCTTGTGCCTACCTGGATTGACCATCTGTCAAGATTACCAGTAAGGTCAATGAGACTGGGCAAGCCATTAAGATGACACACCTTGCTGACAGCAAGATGGATGAAACATATAAACTGATGACACCTGTCATTGTTGATGATGTACTGATGATGACTAACATCCTCCATCCTCTTTTTGATCATGCTGAACATACACACACACATACTCATACACATTCATACATATGGTCAGTGCAGTACTATATGCACTAGAAAGACACTACATGCACAAATAAGAACTCTTCTAGTTCTCCTCTGCACATGGCCTGTCATCAACAGTCACATGTATGTGAATAGAAAATGTTTTGATGCTTCAGCTTGAACATAGTTCTGGGATTGCTCAGCTTTCAACACTCCTCCTCGAGTTGAAGGGTCTCCTCCTCAACATGCATCTCAGATGTCCACTAATCTGAGATGTTGCCTATGCCTTGTTGAAGATTGCATGTGTATTACATATATTTTGTTTGACTTTCCTAGGCTTTCCTATTATACACATACTCATGACACATGCACATGTCTTGGTTACATCTTCACTTTCCTCTCTACCTCCTCAGACTTTACAGATCCTGCCCCACTTGTTACACTGGAACAATGTGCATTCCTCCACTTATGGGCAGTCTTGTACTTCACTATCTACTTTCTGCCCCAACTTTACAGGGTATACATTATATAAGATGGATTACATACCTTACAACTCCTCAGATGTCTTACCATGTGTCTGAGTGAGTACTCCTTCACTTCCACCTTATTTTCTCCTCACATTCCCTGCAGCTTCTCTCACTACATTGTGGCAACTACCATGTCCACACTACTACACTTTGCTGCAGCTATGCTTATAGCATCTCTCCTTTCAGGGCTCTGTTACTCAATCATATTGTCTGTCCTTGCTTGCCCAAACCTGCATGCACATGCCTGTTGAATGTGATGTGCAGTAGTGCTTTGGTAAATATGTTGGCAGTATTGGGTGGGGTGGGAACATAGAAATAATTGACACAGTGGTCATTGACCATCTCCCTAACCACATAGTAGTGAATGTTGATGTGCTTCATTTGGTTATGGAGTGATTGGTTTTGTGTGAGTTGCAGTGTTCCTTGATTATTGCATGTGATGGGTGTTGGAGCTGTAGGAGTAAGGTCAAGTAGTGTACACACAGACTGCAACCATAGAGCTTCCTTGCCTGCATGATGTGTGGCCATATACTTGGCCTCACAAGTTGATGAGGCTGTTGTTGCCTGTTGTTTTGAGCTCCAGGAGACACTGCCACTTCCCAAACTGAAAATATAGCCCAAGGTGGAATGGCAGGGAGCACTGCTGTTAGGCCCTGGTCTGCCACCATACCTCAAGTTGGTGTACCCCATGATAGTGATGGGAGCAGTACTGCCCAACAGTAACCAGAGCATTTGTGTTCCTTTGAGATAACAAATGACATGCTGTGCACCTTGCCAGTGTTTGTGTCCTGCTAAGAGTGGCCTATTGGATGGTGATATGTGCTGTGGTATTGTCAGACTCTTATCATTGACATTATTCCCTGCTGTTATTATTTCTTTTCTTTTACTTTCTTTTATGTTTTACTTTTGACATGATTAGATTAGATCACCTTATCTTTCCATCTTATCTGATCTACATCTAATCCTTATCACTTACAGTCTTTACTGCTTCATGGGTAGTGGTTCTCACAGATGCTGTGCATCTGTCTGCAGTACTCTCACAGCTGCTGTGCTCTAGTTACTGATAGACCTGCCCTTAGTTACTGCACTTGGTCTGTGCACACATTCCAGTACTATAAGTAGTTAGGTAGCTAGACAAATAGACCCCAGCTTGTTACAGCTGGTTCCACCCCTTCTACTTGGCCAAGATCCTCTCATCCCCTTGGCCTAGTTCCAAGGCAGCTCCCATTAAGCCCTCTGATGGAGGCAGGGATATGTCAGGAGTCATGAGACATTCACTATGATGTCTATCATAGGTTTGTTAATCCTGACAAGTATGGTGTTGGCAGATTCTACAATCACAACCACAACAATTGCTGAGGGATGCAAGTCATAAGATCCTCTAGACACCAAAGTAGCAGAAGTTAGTGGTTATGTGCAATAAATGCATTATCATGATGTGATGGGGCAACAAAAGGGAGATATAACATGGATGCAACATGGTAATCATGACAATGACCACACAGTAGTAGATGCAATGCAATGCAGTAATATCACAATGCAACACAGAAAAGAACACAAAACAAATTGCAATGCAGATGCAATGCAATAGAGAACACAACACAATGCAATGGAGAACACAATGCAATAATAAATGTGACCTATAGGTACACACACTGTCTTAACTGTGAGATATGCAGAGGGAGGAGTGGAATGGACTTTTCACAATCTGACTCAGATGGGAGAGGGGAGACAAATCATGGGTGGGGGAAATCTATGATGAACACAGGCCATGCTAAGAGTGGCCTATTGGACAGTCTTAGGGAAGGTCTGTGATAATACCCCTGGTAACAAGGTAATGGGTATGTGCTTGAATAGCATAGTAGACACTTCTGATGATGATAGAGAGTGGGATCAATGAGATAGTGATGAGGATGATACCACCAATAACTATGTGTGGATCCAGAGTGATGGTTTAGGATGTTTTAGTGATGTTTAGTGGCTTAAAGAGATGTTAGACTTAGTTTGATGGGAATTAGAGTGAGTTTGTTGATGAGCTTAGATCAAGCACAATATAGGAGAATCCCTAGATTGCGAAGTTGACAAGACTGGGGTTTAAGACTGCCAGTTTGTCAACTATTTATACAAAACTGGAGATCTAAGTATAGTAAAGTTGCACAGTAATGCGCAGTAAGTATGCATCCATGTGATATAAGTGGCTCAGCCACAAGTGTGAAATGAACATGAGATAAACAAAGGTAAATAAGGATGAGAAAGGTGAGTCCTTGCTAATTGTATAGTAGTAGTCCTTAGCAAGTAATTGTTATAATAAATGAAAGAAGATAAAAGAAAAGGATAAGTCTTTATAGTACTTGGAGTAAAACTCACAGTGCAGTAATGAATACTGTAGTACTATAAAGAGAAAAAAGAGATAGAGTCCTTACTAAGTAAAGTGGAGCTAAGCTCACACTTGTAGTAAATATCCTATGCTTTACTTAGTAAGTAAGATAAGAAAAAAGGAAAAAAGGGAAAAGAAAACCATTACAAGGTGCCAAAGCAAGTGCCTCATAACAGGCCATGTGCAGGAGTGGAACTAGAATAGTTCTTATTCATATACAACAACACTACTGACTACTTATAGTAAGTATAGTAGTGCATGGACCAAGACAATATGAACAAGAAGATGTGTGTATGTATGTGTGCATATGTATGTATACAGTAGAGAGACCAAAAAGGAAGGAGGAGATTAGTCATCATATAGTCATCTGCACCCCCCCATACTGGAAACACACTATTAAACTGAGACCAGGGCAATGAGAATTAAACAGGGGAGAGGAAAGAGGCTTGGTCAAGATGTCTGCAGTGATGAGTGAAGAAGGAAGGTGATGGACAGAAATGGAATTGGAGGAAAGACACTCACAGATGTAATGATGCCAGACATCTATGTGTTTGGTCCCACATGTGATAACAGGGTTTGTGGCAATGTCAATGGATTCTTTGTTATCTCCATAAAGTAAGAGAGGGGAAGAGAAACCAAAACCTATCTCCTTGAACAATGACCTCAACCACATCCCTCGAGCTGTGGTTTGCAAGAGTGACATGTATTCAGCTTCAGTTGAGGAAAGGGAGACTGTGTTGCTTTTGCAATGACCAGGCAATGGCTCCACCTCCAAGGAGGAAGACATATGCTCCAACAGACTTCCAGTCATCTCTGTCAGTGGCCTAATCAGAATACAAGTACCCAACAACTGCTGAGTTCTGGTCACCTCCATATTGTATGTGGTGGTGGAGGGTGCCCTTTAAGTATTGAAGGACATGGTGAGCTAGAGACATATTAGCTGGCAGAGGGTTAGAGAGGAATTGAGAAAGTTTCATGATGGCAAAACAGATATCAGGACATGATACAATAGCTGCATAGAATAGTGAGCTGATGAGTTGATAATATTCACATCAGAGTGAAGATGAAGTGGCATAGTCATCACCTACTTGTGTGGGTGCAGAACCTGGAGGCAAAGGGGTGGTGAAGGGATTGCATCCCTCTAACTGGAAGTGGTCCAGCAGGTCCATCACATACAACTCTTGATTGATATCCAGTGTGCACTTGGAGTGATCCCTAGTGACATGAAGGCTGAGATAAGACTTTATCTTTCTGAAATATGTCATCTGGAACAACAATTTTAGCAATGCCTCGCACTCCTCTACTTTGTCCAGAGATCCTCCCAAGATGGTGATGTCATCAACATACAGGACAATGATAAGTGGCTTTGAAGAGGAAGTAGAGATGTAGATTCCAGAGTCAGAGTATGTGCATGTGAAGGAGAGGTTGAGGAGGGAGCCATACATCTTGTGATGCCACTGCCTAGATGCCTGCTTTAGGCCATAAATGGCTTTGGAAAGCTGACAAACCTTTCCATCAGTTTCAGGGACAACAAAGCCATGTGGCTGTTCCATATAGATTTCTTCATCTAGATTGCCATTGGGGAAGGCTGACTTGATGTCCATGGAGTGGACTTCCCAGTCTTTGAGGGCAGCTATAGTGAGGAGTGTGTAAAGGGATTCAAAATGTGCCACTGGGGAGAAAGACTCAGTGTAATCTACACCATGGATTTGCATGTATCCTTTTGCAACAAGTCATGCTTTGTATTGGCCATCAGCCTTCTGCTTGAAGACCAACTTGTTTCCTACCAAGTTGTGCCCTGGAGGGAGGTTGACAAGGTCCCACATGTGGAGGTTGTGAAGTGAAGAAAGTTCTTCCTTGCAAGCAGTATTCCAGGAATCAGAATCTGGTCTGGACAGGACCTGCTTCAGGGTGAGCAGGTCATGGGAGACAGCATGGGAAAGGATAGTGGAAATCAAGGGAGTGCCATGAGGCATGGTGAAATGTCATCATTGTCATTGTCATCAATCCCCCCCTCACTGAGAATGTTGACAAATTTGCAGGGACCATATGTGCTATCACAAAAATGAGCAGGCCAACAAGTAATATGCTGAGAGTGGTAGACAACCAGGAGGTCATTGTTGACAAGGCAATCACAGGCAGCCTGGCAACTAGGGGAAGCTGGAGCAGCACCATGCCAGTGCTAAGAGTGGCCTATTGGATGGTCTTAGGGAAAGTTTGTGATAACTATATTCCTAGTAACAAGATAGTTGTTATGCACTTGATAAGCATAGTAAATGTTCCTGATGACAATGAAGAGAGGGATTAACAAGATAGTGATGAGGATAATTCCACTGATGACTAAATGAGGATACAGGGTGATGAGTTTAGGATGTCTTATTGGCACTTAGAGATCTTTAGACTTAGTTCTTAGATTTAATGAAGTGAGATGAAGCTGAGTGAGATTAAGTGCAGTATAGGAGAATCCCTAGATTGTGAAGTTGACAATACTGGAATTTAAGAACACCAGGCTTTCAACTACTTATGCAAACCAGAGTTCTAAAGATAGTACAAGTAGTTAAAGTTCACTGATCAACAATGATTGTGCAACAATCAACAAGATCATGTGACTAGAGACACATCCATTGTAAGCTAAAGTAATGTAGCCACAAGCACAAGTAAAATGAGAGATAAACAAAGGTAAATAAAGTCAAAAGGGGAAGTCCTTGCTAATTGTATAGTAATAGTCCTTAGCAAGTAGATGTTATAATAAATAAATAAAGATAAAAGGCTTTATAGTACTTGGAGTTAAACTCACAGCTCAGTATGCAAATACTGTAGTACTATAAAGGAAGAGAGAATAGAGTCCTTACTATAAGTTGGAGCTAAGCTCACAGCTGTAGTTAATACTACACTTATAGTAAGTAAGATATAAGAAAAAGAAAACAGAAAAAAGAAAATGTTGAGCACCCATGAGAGGGGCTAGGTGACTGAGATGTGACCTAGACAAAAGGAAGAGTCTGGAGACAAGATGGCAAGTTGTGATAAATGATGAAGAAGATGGTCCAGCCAATAATGAAGGCAGAGAAGAGACAAAGAGGAGGGGTGCTAACTCCATGGTAGGAGCACAATAGAGTAGCAAAGAAAGAGAATATTGAGTAAGGACTGGTCAGACTTGTTGACATGTGATGCTCTTTGCATCAGCACCCACCTCCCACACCTTATTACATCAGCATGGTCTGTGGACCATTCATCATAGTATATAGGTACTGTAAAAGGGACATAGATAGTTAGTTGGTTTTCCACCTTCTCCCACAGTTATGGATAGTGCATCACTCTTTATATACATCTATTCAGCTGTCCTTCTGTGTGCACTTCTGCTTCTGGGCTCTCTGCCCTCACTTTACCTGCCTTGCCCCTTTCATCCTCCTTGAATGGAGTGACCAGTCTTGGGTCCACTACTGTGTGGATCCTCTTGCATTAATAAGACTCCTCAGTGGAAAGGGAAAGAGGGTGTCTGCTTGTATTAGTAATGTGCTATAGTACTACTCTTTATGCTACTTGAGTGGGCACACAGACCACACTTAATAAGGTATGTGTGGGGTGTGGGTACCAGAGAGAATGACATTGTGGCAACTTAACAGAAAAAGCCATTACAGGGTGCCAAAGCAAGTGCCTCATAACATATATTACTTGATCTTACTTCCACAGCTCCAACACCCATCACATGCAATAATCAAGGAGCACTGCAACTCATGCAAGACCAATCATTCCATAACCAAATGAAGCACATCAACATTCACTACCACATGGTCAGGGAGATGGTCAATGACCACTGTGTCAATTATTTCTATGTGCCCACCCCACCCAACACTGCCAACATATTTACCAAAGCACTACCACACATTGCATTCAACAGGCATAGGCAACATCTCAGATTAATGGACATCCCAGATGTATGTTGAGGAGGAGTGTTGAAAGCTGAGCAATCCCAGAACTGTGTTCAAGCTGAAGTGTCAAAATCTTTTCTATTTGCATACACATGACAGGTGTCATCAGTTTATATGTTTCATCCATCTCACTTTATACTGTCCACAGTATATACAATCACATGTGATTCCATTCAGCAGTATGTCCTACACATATAAATACCTATGGACTTTCTGCTACTCTCCCTCAGTTGTTTCCACTATTGACTGGGGTGAGCTACAGTATACTCTGTATGATTGGTAAACTTGATCAATCATAGTGAGTATAGAAATCTATAGTGGAAAAGCTCAGTTGATAGTGGAAACAACTATAACTGAATGCACCAATAGCTTTTCCACTATAGGTAAGATCTAATATAGTCATTTCTGCTATTGACTGAGCTTTTCCACTATAGATTTCTAAACTCACCATGTTGCTGACTACATAAACATGGAAGACTTTTGATTAATACAAGCACAACAATATGGCTGTAATGTAGTTGTTCAGGGACAGAAGGCATGGGGACAATGCTGGCCTTGGAGACAATATTATTCTGTTTATGGTACACAACACATTTCTCCCTCTACTGCCACATTGCATCCTGATTCAGAATATGGTTAACATAGATGGGAATCTTCAGTCCCTCAACAGCCAACCTGGCATGTCAGTCATGCACTGCATCACACTGTCCTTCATCTCTTGCAAGCTCTGACTCTGGACTAACAGTCATATGCAGGTGAGAAATCCTGTCACCACATTTTCCTGGACTTCCTCACTACCCAGTCTAAGAATCAAGAGCAGCCCATGTGGGCATCACAGGGGATGCTGCAGGCACCTGGGTGAGCTGCTCCATGCTATATCAGGTCTCCCTTGACCCTTCTTGCACAAGATGAACTGTAGCATATGCCAGCAAAGCTTCCTCTGACATTGGCACCTCATGCTGTATTTGATTGGCCACTGGAGATCAAGCACATCAGTATCTGCTGTATCCACAGCTGGAAGCACAATGTATCTTGGAACATGACTGAATGCATCAATTGAGACATACTGGACCTTCCATAGATGTTTGTGGATATCAGATGGAGAGCAAGCAGCTCACCTAGGTACATATGTGTCCTCCTCATTGACCACTCCCAGTGTCTAGGTGGTAGTTGTGGGGTGTGGCAGGAGGTTTTGGTTCATGTCTAGCTGCCATGCAGGGTACACCTCACAAATATCAGTGACAAGGGATCATCACCATGCATGACAAACATGTCTAGCTATGGCACAGAGAAGCAGGCAGACTATTTGTCAGGGGATGCACCACAGAGTGCTGGAGCTCACAGCATATTGTCAGGTTTCAATTCCAGTACTGCACCATAGTCACAAGATTGGGGAATACATAACATAGGAGGATAATGATCTGGAAGACAGGAAATGAGAATCCAAGCACTCAACTGTAGTGTCAGGCCATGATGATTTCCCATGCTTACAGTTAATTCCATGTTGTGCAACCTGGAAACAATTCTTGAGGATGTCAAAATGGGGCAGAGACCAAACAAATGCAGACACTGGGGTTGCATCTGTGCATTCCTTGACACACTCTGCTCTTGTGGTTGTTGTCACCATATCTTGTTCTACAGCTCAGACCTCACCTCTGTTGAGCACAGGTCATGTGTGCAAGTGGAACTTGAATAGTTCTTATTCATATATAGCAACACTGTACCCTACTTATAGTAATTACAAGAGTGCACAGACCAACCAACTATGAACAGACAGACTGTGTATGCATGTGTGGGAGTGTATGTGTGTGAACAGTAGAATAGTCCAAAAAGGAAGGAGGATATTACTCAGCTGAGGACATCAACAACCTCATCCAACACTTTCAGAGAACTGCTCTCTGAAAGATAGTACTCAAGTTTCTGGTTGTCATATGGCTGAGGTTTGAGAGCAGCATCCAAGTCTCTTCTCAATGCCTTCAATGCATCAGGTTTCCTCACTGGCTGTCCACTCATCCTGTCTGTTGATTCCAGGAAGGGGTCATCCTTCATGCCACCTCAAATGAAACACTCTCTATGTGCTATCAGGGCATAGTTGACACACCCCAGCATTCTGCAGTGGGTGCTGCAACATGATGGTGAGACTGGAGAGAGACAGTTTGGGCTTGGCAATGTTGTACACTCTGAACTGCAGAGGTGGTGGGTGGTGGCAACCAGTGCACAACAGAGAACATGTGAAGCTGGTGGTCTTGATGTGTATGGGTGCCACTCACCTGTCTTTGCCTTTGCCCTCAACTGTGCCCACTGTGGCTGCTGCTGTGCTCTGCCCTCTCCCTAAGCCTACCTGTCTCATGTGGCAACTAGCAATATTGTACTCTCTTGTCTCACCTTGTCCTGCCAAACTGCAATTGGAGGTGATATTGTCACAAGAGTTTTTCCACAATATTGTCTCCAGTTGCTCTCCTGGTCATGGTCCATGGATCCTCTTTCTGCATGCCATTTACCAGACTTCTCATCACAGCACCCCAATCACCAGATCTCTTACCAATCCTACAAGTCATGGTGCAGGCATCTGTGGCCTCCCCCATCTCCAGTCTGTCATTGGGGGCATGGCCTCCCTCAAGATATTAAAATAATTTGAGCTGTAGCTCTGTGCCTTAGCCCTGCAAAATCTCAGTAGCTATTGACCTTTTCCAGGCAAGGATGCAGCTCAGAATGCTGATGGCATTGCTGAGTTGATGACATCTTTCCCCACAATCCAGGATCTGCTGTAAATTGCTGAAGTATGAGTGTCTGCCCATGCAGTGTCAGAACACATATCCATCTTTGCATGTGTGTTGTATGCTGGCTATGCCTGATCCCTTTCACCATACTGTGCAACAATGGTGACAATGTGAGGACTAAGTGTGCTTACTTTGCTGTCTCTGTTCATTCATGCACTGGTGAGCTACCTGGCCTGCCCACTTGCCATTATCCCACTGAGCCCTGTGTACCTGGCCCATGCAACTGCACACCACACACCATTGCATGCCCATCACTTGCCATTGCAGCCTGCCTTGTCCATCCCACCCCTCACCATCATCACAGCACACTTCACCCTCTCCAGCCCCATCTGGCTCATTCCCAATGCAAAAGACAATGTGCTCATCATTTATACATAACATTATCTGCTGTCTTGAACAAGACCCAAGGGTATGGCCACAGGTAAGCTTGCAGACACCCCTGGTGTACTCAGGTGGATTGTCACAACTGAACTAGGCTGTTACTAATTGTTCTTGGTATCCATCCCCATGCCACATAGTACAGATGCCTAGTGTGATGATAGCAACAATTGAAAATGTGGTGAGCACCCTTCATTCAGGCTGTCAGTGCATTGCTGTAAGTGTGATTGGATATGCTCACTATTTAATCCAAGCAAATGCCTCAAGCATATTTAGCTGGCTGCAGTATGGCATGCCTGTGATGCTGACAAAATACTGTCAGCATGTACTTTTCAGAGGATGATGGCAATAATGTGCATGGCTTACTTGCAATTGGACCCACCACCCAGGGCATCTGTGATGCTCACTGCAGCAGTGGTCCAGAAGACTCAGGTGATGGAGAAGATGATGGAATGTGTGGTAATGCTAGTGAGTAGGCTGCCTGTGGATGCAGAGTGGAGAAAGAGGATGCCAAGAAGAAAGGCAAAGAAGATGATCCAGGCAGAGGTGAACATGAGGTAGTGTGTGTTGTCATGGATGGAGAAGGACAAAAAGTCATAGTGCATGCAGCGAGCCATGAAGCCAATGCCAGCTAGCATTACTGTAGTGAGTGCATGAGACAGGTCTATCAATTTGTACATGTCTGACCTCAATGACTGCAAAGATGATAAGGGACTATGGATGATGGTATGTCCTCTGTGCATGTGGGCATCAATAGGCATGTGTCAGGCCACTATTATTTTCCTGTATTTTTCCTTCATTTTTCCTATATTTCTTAAGACTCTATCACTATAGATTTTACAATCACTCCTGATCTATCAAAGCAATTCTCATGGTCATGCATTCTATTTGTTTGTCTTTATCAGCTGATGATGCACATGTCATCTGATTTACAATTGGCTTGTTCTATTTTTAGTTATGACTTGTTTTTTCACTCTTACTGTGGATGCTCACTAATCCTGCTGCAGAGTATCACCAATCACTCCCACAGTTACTGTGGAGCCTCAGTCAGCACTTACACATCCCTTCTATTATTAGATATGACATCACTACCTTACCTTCTCATTCCCTGGCCCTATACTGTACAGCATGGTCTGTGCACTCTCCAGGGTACTATATATAGGATAGTCCACTTAGCATTTCATCCCCAGTTCTGATCATCTGGGATATCCACTAGGTGCAGTAGCTTCTAGTCTTCTTATTGACTTACTATACTGATTATATATCTTGGATATCCACTAGCCTTTGAAGCAAGATTGTTCCTTGTTCATTTTAGCCCTTCTTTCTCATTTGTTCAGCTTCAATGTCTAGCATCAGCCTCACAGCATGGTGTTGAGTTTGATGAGTAGAGCATCAGAGCAGAGGTAAATATAATGTTGTGAATGCCTGCAAATTTTAGTTTGAGCCATCAATCCCAGTGTCTGTTATGACTTGCATTTCATTCTTATCTTTTCTTTTTTGTCCTTAT
>QLPN01023170.1:0-22793 GCA_003314395.1 Albatrellus ellisii
TACAGCTGGTTCCACCCCTTCTACTCTGGCTAAGATCTCTCATCCCTTGGCCTAGATCCAAGGCAGCTCCTAGTAAGTCCTCTAAAGGAGGCAGGGATAAGTTGGGATTGCAAGGCTTTCACAATGATGGACATTGTCAGTTAGTCAGTCCTGACAACTGGTAGGTAAGCCAATGGGTTACAATGTATCCCAATTCTGTCTTACCATTGTTATGTTATATCCTTAGATACCTGCCAATACAATGCTTTTGTTCTATCCCAGATTTCTAGAAATCATAATTGCCAAAAAAATTCTGATTCTGGGTCAGAACAGGCTACCATGAGTACAGTACATACAGGGACTGTATAGGTAGCACCTGATGCCCCCCCCTGATGGCTATTACTGTCTCACATACATGCTGCTTCACTACTTGCCTGTGTAAATCAAAATTCCAGGGAACACAGAGTTGAGGGAGGGAATTAACAAAGAGGGGGAAAAGATGGATCAGGGTTGCCAATCATGCCAAGGTCAGAGTTCATACCTTGATACCATAGCTTCTTGTCCAATCATATCATTAACATATACAAGCCATTGCTTTCAAGGTTTATGTTTACACTGCTTCTGGTGGTGTTTCATTCTGCTTTGCTGCTGCCACAGGCATGGCTTACCACAGTGTCTTTGTTCTAGGGGTATCATTATTTCATCTGTCAAACAATGGAGTGCTACTTCATTTGACCATGTGCTCCCGCAGAAGGGCTCATTTTCCCCTCTGCTCCCCTAGGCCCTGTTGGCAGGTCTCAGATTAACAACCAAGGAAAGTGCTTACATATTGTGATGCAAGGGCCTTGATTGTGCCTTGCTTTCATCCCTCAATTTGCTGTGTTGCCCTGGCCAAGCATCTCTCACAACAACTACCATCATTAGAACACTAATTCATTTGTTGACGAAGGCCATGCCCACGTGTCATAATCTCACTGTCTGATCAATCTTGCTGATTCTGATCTGATATTTTGTTAAAATGCCTCACAACCTCCGGGATTACTGTCAAGGGTGAAGAATGCAATAAATGACACACGTTGCCTTACATCGCAACACCTCCCAAAGAGACCATCACCACACGGCTAAGCCTCCTTTAGGTGGTGTAGTATGCACCCCAAAGTCTTTGCTGGAAAAGTTCCAGTTGAGCGTAGTGAGACGCGGAACTTTTTTGCGAAGGCTAACTAAGCCAGCACGTGAGTGTGGAGCAGACTGGTCACAATGTGATAAGCACCGATCTTATCACTCCAGACAAGGCGGCGAGATCTTCTCACGCTCCTTGAACTCAACTCGTTATACGCTATATCGCAATAACTTTTCAACCCATCCTCCTCCCTTTTGCTTAGCATCATATACTATAGATAGTAATTCACTTGTATCATATCAAACTAGAGATATCATATATCATTTTCATCAACCTTCTGATATAAGAGAACAAATGACCACATTACTCGAGACGGAACATACAAAAACCCTATTTTCATGACTCAAAATGTAATAAGCCTGTCCCTCAGGAACATGTCCTGCACATCATCCTGTTGCCCATGAGATCAAAAAGACGCTGCGACCCGACAGATACTACCATCTTATGGCCAAGTGCGCCTCCAGCACGGTGCCACACAAGCCCAGTGAATGGTTACCACAGAATCCTCGAGTGTCTGGGTCTTGTTACCAGCCAATGCAAAGAGCCTACTTATGATGACAGCTAACTAATGACACTTCTGTGTGGGATCCTCTCTAGAGCATTGTACTGTTGTGATAGTGAGAAGACATTCGTTGTAGCTTATTTAGATACTCCTGCAAGGTGTGTGCGGATGAGAAATTTTCGGGTTGCCATTTGTGGGCCACGTGACCTTCACATGTGCCAGATGTTACTCGCAACGATTTGCAGGAAGGAGGGCACAATGACAAAGGGCAAGCCGAAATTTTACGAGCTGCTAACGGGCGGAGATGTCCGAAAAAGTGGAAGACTTTGAGGATCGAGACACCATCGCGCGAAAGCGCTAAAGATGCACTCCTGGCCCAATGAGGGGTGTAAGAGTACGTCTTCGCGTTTATGTACTTGTGAAGAGTGCTGTCTGTGGGCAAACACAGGAGTTGTCGTCCAAGAAGCGCGCAGTGTGGATGGAAGCAGACGGCGTTCCAAAGTCTGTCATGGATTAGAGAAGGACACTTGACGTCATTAGCAGCCGGAAATGCAAATTCGCACGACGCCACAAATTCCAGGTATGGTATGTATTCAGGCGTTGTGATAATTTGGAAAAAAGGGTATCATGACAAATAGAAAACAATACAAAGGAAAGGCGCTGCGTCAGAGCCAAAGATTGATGTGTAAAGTCAACAGAATCTTATACTCTTATTTTTGGGCTCGGCTGTAGATAGCGGCGTACACGCGAACGGCTGTGCAGCGCAGCGCAAGAACAATGTAGTCTCCTCATAGACCTTACGCTTGAACTTGAATACACAAGGCACGACTCAGGGTCGACACGGTCGGATTAGTATAAATGTCTCCCCTCATGTAGTCCTTTCCTCCCCAAGCCTTCTACGAAGAATCTGACGCTGAGGTTAGTGTCCATTCACTATATCATTCGTTTACAGATTTTCTCACTTTATTCAGCAGCCTTGATCCCCACCGCTGCCACACAACACTTTCCCTCATTCAGTAATGAATTCAGCGCATATTACGCACTATTCTGGACACAGCCAGGCTGTCCTTTCGGTAGCCGTGCACCCCACACAACCAATCGCCGTGTCGGTTGGTGACGACCGGCTGGTCCACATTTGGAGTATTGAGGATGGGAAAGCGGTCGACACGCTTCAAGGACACGGTGATCGTATATGGTGTGCGGCCTTCAGCTCGGATGGCGAGCTCATCGCGACGGGTGAACCCCGTTCTATCATCATCTGGGAACGTGCAGAAAAGGGGAACTTCAAGGCCTGGAGGATAAAGAGGATTCTGCAAGCGACTGCAGCGGACAGATTCACGGTGCATTTTATCATTCATGTATGACGCCCGCAGCTATAACGTTGCCTCGTCTTAGTTCTTTCGATGGCGTCCGAAAAAACATGAGTTGTTCGTCAGTAGCGAGACCGGCTATGCCTGCCTATACAAATGTAAGCTTTGTTATGCAAGCACTGGAAGTCCATAACTGAATGTCATTCGCCACAGGGTCGTACCAAGTTCAGCATGAAACTCTAATGTACCTGTCAGCTGCCCCATCTCCATCTTTAGGTGAAGATCAAGTATGGCATCCGCATACAGAGCCTGTGCAGTTCGTGGAATTTAGTCCTGATGGTGAGTTCCGGCCCTGAAGATCGCACGACAAACTCAGACTTGGATGCACAGGGAACTATGTTATAACTTCCTATGGCACTGCTGCGTATCGCTTTGACCTGGTCTCAAGCCTGTTCATCTCCTTTTTTGGGGGTGCCAAATCTAAGCTCTCCCTGCTTGCCATCAATCCTACGTCCACGCTAGCAGTATTTGGGGATAACGGTGGTATATTTTACATAATGAACCTTCCTAATGACAGGGGAGTTAGATGCTACCGCCGATGCAACGATGACTTCAAGCGCATCAGGGCCGCAGCATTTGTCAACGTCGAGACCAGTGTCTCCCCCGGCGCAGCCAGTGAACGATTGGTCATCACCGACGGAAGATATGTATATATGTTGGACCCGACCGCCGAGTCCTGGTCAGCGGAATTAAAGGATACTCTGGTCCGCTCTGCCTCATCTATGTGTATGCTATCCTACTGACGGATCGGATAACAGGGCTTTTCTATAGAGAAGTTGTTGGTACATCCCACAAAACCGCACCTCATTGTTGCACTGGCATACCCCAATGACCTGCCAGCGCATACGAGACTCTGCACATGGGATGCACGGGAATGGACATTAGTGCGAGAGCACCATGGACACTCACGTCAGATCTCACGTGTCGAATTGGGCTTTAATGGCAATAAGATTGTCAGCAGCAATGTCGAAGGCAAAATACTGGTACACAATATGGAATGAGATCAGATATATATTTGTCTGGATGTAGGGAATAAAGGCACAGATTGCATTGACATGTTCATAGAACAATGCCCGATGACAGAGGATGGATAGTGTGGAAAGGATGAGGGCAACATGCACAACAGCAGTGGAGATCAGCATGGACGATTACTTGGAGAAAGCGATGCGGAACCTGAAAACAATGGCATAAAATAGGTAGATGTCTGCACATCCTGAGCAGATACTGTCACTCACTCCCTGCGATGATATCTCTTCGTCTACAGTCATCTTCTGTCCTCGGCATCCCTGTGCACAGGGGTGCATTCGTCGTCAATTGCAACCAAATAACGTCAGCCTTGATGGTCGGCTTTCGGCAACGCAGCCAAATCTTGCAGCCAACTATGACGTCGTGCACTCACTGCTGTAGACCAAAATCTCCAAGAAAACGGAAAATATTTCACTGTATAGTGTCGTGGCATGTAATTCCAAATAATTCCTGAAAGAAATAGAACACTAAAATTGTGCTCTCAGATGGGTTTTCGAGTCTGAGTCACAGAGTTGACGCGTCACGTAGAATGTTTCCTCAGTATCTGCCTGGCAAATCAGAGTCCGCCGCACTTGTCAATTAGAGGCTCCCTGTGCGCGCTTCGCTATTGATCGCTCCCTAGACTTGCAGCATTCCAGGTGCAGAAGACCATAGCCTGAACCACTACTTTCGGCGATGTAACATGTTCTCTTTGTCTGATCTGGTCGGTCACGCGTAGTACGTGGCCGCATGCGACACTGAATGGTGTCAGGCAGGTGCGGGCTGCAGTCTGACTACGGGCTTCTTGATCTCCTCGGTGGTCAAGACCATCATTGTATAGGTGGACGCCGCCGCCGTGAATGAGAAGTTGCTAGAGAGCAGACAGGTGCGTGCTACTTTCCTCCCGCGTGCCACGGAACTGACGCCCAACAACCCGACCTATCCAGGCTGTGCACAAGATACTACAGAGCGGAACCCACACAGAACATGTCTTGATCGATATTACCTCAAAGGAGGAATGCTGGGCTCTGCAGTTTGTCATCCCCATCATGCCTCGATGCCGTTCTATCTACTAACATGGAACCTAGTATCATCGGCTTGATGGATTGCTTTGCTGACCTCACGGAACTTGGTATCTGCATGAGTATCTTACAGATCGTGCTTGTCGCTGGGTAGGCTTAACGCGCCCCGGGGAGAAAATTTTGGCATTATTTAGAATCAAATCGTCATTGGCATCATTGTAGGCTCTGTTATCCGTTTTTGTTTCCTTCATTTCGTCGTCGATCACACACGCATTTTCAGGACTTGGAGTACATAGAAAGCTCGTCGTGAATGCCGAAAATCCAAGCAAACACTCGAAACAAACAACAGTCTTCATACACACAACTCACAGTGTTCACCTTGCAGAAGCAACAGGACATCGCACTGTCACCGTCAAGGTTGGACATAACCTCCTTTTCACCTTTGGCACGAGCGACTCAGCCTGCATCTTCCTCGCTCTTACCGACCTATTCCCTTCATTTAATAGACACGAAAAGACAACGGTCACCTTCTTTACCGACGATGCATTAACATCTGGGGCTGCAGCTGATGCGTTGTACTTTCCAACCTTTAGCCTTCTTTGCTGTATGCCCAACATTGGGCGCGCTTGAATCTGAAACCCTCCCAGACACTTTCAGACAGCTTTATGGTGCAGACTTGCTTCACCTTTGAGTCTCTTCTGGGTGATGTCGGTCGACTCTCCGCCGTCGGTGCAACAATTTCAGTTCCACCGTCCATCTGCGTAAACTATATCTAGCGTGTTATGTCCATGTATAGATATTGAGTTGTTGTGCTGTATTAGGGTATCCTAAATGCAGACGATATCGATGAAGCCTTTCGGGGACCATCAATGGCCATTTTATTCTGCGTCGCTGGACAACTTAAAAGAGGTATGATGGCTTACATAAGAGACTGTTCACTGGCAAAGTTTTCGTGCACAATCGTATCCACAACAGATCTTCATTGATGATATAGATCTGTATCTACAATCACTCTTCCATTGCAACAGGCTTATTATGGCGGGATGCTCTCTGATCAGATGCAAGTGGAAAACAGATCATGATAAAGTAAGGTTGTACAAATTAATCTACAGAATACTGGATCTACTAAATGGGCCATGGAACAGCAAGATAGATATGGGCGACCGCGATTATGCCAGGACATTCAGCTACGAATCGATAGTAGATAACGATCACATCGAACGGGAGTGTGAGGATAAATAGAACAGGGCGAGCAAAGGACATGGTCAGTACACCACTCATCATGGACCCAAACTGTGTTGGATTCACCCACTCGTCCACCTCCTGCATCACTGGCAGCCTCATGTGGGGTGGACGACCAAGCTGATTCTCTGCTGGTGCTCTATTTTGTCCTGCAGCTGCGTGGCTTTCACTCCTCAGGCGTGCTTTGTAGCTGTCCTCTCGCGTGGTTCAATACCGACAGGGCCCACAGTCGTAGTACTGAATGGGCCTTGAGACCTCTAGGGGTGCCACGCATTCATGTGGCGCCCCAGGTCATGTTGGGGGCTGAACCTGGACTTGCACCCATTGATGGTGCATGGGTGTTCAGCTTCTGCCCACTGTCATCTGCGCCTGATCTTGCACGCTCATTGGGTTGGCCCTGGTCTCTGAGCCTGAGAATGTGTCCATATGTTCCATGACCAGAATAGCTGTCCCGCTCTGGTCATAGGACTGGGATTTAAGTGTTTGGTTACTCAGGGCCTTGCCCACAGCCTGCTTTTCGGCAGGTGTGATCTCAGTCCGGTAGTGGCGCTGCTCTCTGCGCCAGTTCTCCTCCTCTTGCGCACCTCACTGCCAGCGTCTGAGTCTGACACCCCTCCCTCCCACTTCCACCTCCACCTCCGCTCCTGCACCCCTCCATCTTCAACTGTGATACCTCGAGGTACATCAGGATCGGCGTGGGTGGCGTAGACTATCGGCGTGGACGGCATGGCAGAGATGGTCAATGAGGAGGTGGGTGCGGTCGACAGAGCAGGGATGGTTGAGAAGGCCAGGATGGTGGATATAGCGGGGATAGCAAAGGTGGAAGAGCGGAAGATGCAGGCGATAGGCGGGATGCAGGCCCGAGCTCTTGACACGCAATGTTGTCGCCTGCTGGCATCAGGGTGAACGGGCTGACCGCTCCCCAGTCTGGTTGCCTGAACCCCATCCCGGCCCCATACGCCAGGAGGGATAGCATCCACTGCTGATCCAGAATGTGTTCTGGAGGCAAGTTTTGGGGTGCCTCCTCCCCCAGACCGATCTCGCCACAGAAAGATGAGACGGCATTGTGAGAACTAGACTTGGAAAGGGTGAAAGTGGTTGGTGGTGGGTTGAAAATCTGTATCCCAGTTTCTACGGTTATAACAGAGATGTCCACTCGTGGAAGTCCACCTGAGTTGACACTTTCATGCCGTAGCTTCCTGTTCCATCATTCCATCGTCACCTCCAAGTTGTTGCTTTCAAATTCCGCATTGCTTCCTCAGCGATGTTTCATTCCGCTATGAAGGACATTCTACTGCCCCGAGTGTGATTTACCAGTGTCTTTGTTCTGGGGGTACCATTATCTCATCCATCAAAAAATGGAGCGGGATTTTATTTAACCGTTTACTCCAGCAGGAGGCCTCATCTCTCCTTCTATTTCTCTAGGCCTTAGTATTAATGGCCAAGGAAAGTGCTTACGTATTGTGGCACAAGCGCCTTAATTACACCTTGTTTTCATCCCTCAGATTGTCGCCCTGGCCGACAGCATCTCTCTCGACAAATGCCATCATGAGGACATTAATTCCTTCGCCTATAGCTTTACAAGTATGGGTGTTCTTACGTTCGATGAAGACCACTCGCACATGTTGTATTCTCAGCGTCTGATCGATCGTACTGATTCTGATCTGGTATTCCGGGATTACTGTGAAGGGAGTGCAACAAGCGAGACACACGTTGCCGTACACCTTCCAAAGGGACCATCACTGCACGGCTAAGCCTCTTGTAGGTGGTGTAGTATGCACCCCAAAGTCTGTGTGATCACAAGCGGGCTCATTGCATTAATTGGTAACGGGACCCAGAGACTCGGGGATCCTGGGTTTATTGACTCAAGCCCCAAGATTTGCGTATGTTCAACACCATTGGCACCGCGTGGGGGGCGCAATCAGCCATAAGGTGGAGGTAACGGTCGGGAGTGTGCAGTCGCAACATCTTTTCGATCTCACAGGAGGTGCGTGAGTCATGTTCCCGGGCGCACTAAGGACTGCTGAAGATGATAAGCGCTGTACAATGTGTGCAATAAAGACTCGGCCAAAGTCATGTATGTCCGACACATCAGGGATGGTACTTAGGAGTCAAACTAAAGAACTCACATCGCCAAGTGCAGCCCATTTCGCATGAGCATCTGCCATTACGCACTTCTATGTTAGGGGAGCATCCAATGATATTTATGACTTCCATCACGCTGCGAGAGGGCGTGACCGCATCCGACTGTTCGCTCTTGCGGAAGGCTTCATCCATGCCTTAGTTTTCTTTCCCTCCGCTCCCCTGCCGGTGGGCCCTGTCAGCAGGCCTTGATATCAATCTTCGGGGGAAGTGTTTACATATTGCGGCCAAGCTTTGTTTTCGTCCTTCAATATGCGGCATCTCACTTGGTCTCGGCAAACATAATTATATCAGGACAATAATATTTTCGTCATCGGCTCTGCAGATCAATGATGGGACTTTTCCACCATCCCACCTGGTCCGCCCGGCCCGGGTGGAATCCGTTACTTTGCTTCCTCAAGCTCAAGCCAACTCCGATGCCTAGTGTGGCCGCCCGTCAGCGCCTGGCAGCGCCATCTGGCCGTCATTAAGACCTGACGGGCCATGCCTGGACTCACTCCCCTCGGGGATAATGACTGGGGGCTTCCCAGACTCAGACTCTCCTCTTGGCATGAGTTCTCACTCTTCTCTCCAGAATCACCGTGACCCACGCTCAAGCCAGCCTTCTTTTCCAGCTGTGATTGGGACATGTCGCACCTAACAGTTAGTTACCTTTATTGCATTAGAGAGGTGGTACGGGTCCGCTGGCCGTCATCTCTTCGAGTGTCCCACGCACATGCACGAATGCATTCACTGCTTTCGACGATGGAGACGCAAGGAGCAGGGTCTGACCTCCTACTCCCGGACCTGAAGGTGACTCTCAGCGTAGTGGGATATGTGTACAGCACAAAGCGACTGGTTGCTTCTCTCAGTGGGCTGCGAGATCGTGCCCAATGACCTCTTTTGTCATCCGGGTACTACACTTATTTTTTCTTTTCTTTCAGGCCTTCATATTTTCCTACTCTACTCACACAAGATTCCGTACCCTATCGCGCCACTAATGACTTTTCCTCGGATGGATTTTCGGGTGATGGAAGCTGGTTTGTTTGATTTTTACTGTGGCCTTGATGACCGCATGGGTTCTGGGTCCCGGGCTCTGTGTTTTTGAGCGCGGTCGCGAGCTGGGCCGTGAGGACTTGAGGCATCGTGCGTGCATCACGTCACGTCACGTCCCGCCTCTTTTCTTCCATCTGCCATCCATGTCGGAACTCTCAGATCGGAGCACTTTCAGAGTCTTGATGTACATAAAATTTTTGTGTACTTCACGGGCTACAGGTGCGCAATGCAGTGGGGACACTATGTGGTTGTAGTGCCATGTCTTATATCCTCAGAAGGGACCTAAAATAGCATGGATGACTAAAAACGTTGTTGGGCAGTTGCGCACAGAATGCCATATTCAGACTGGCAACGTGTAGGGCCCCACTTGCATCAAGCAAGTCCACGCTACATGTATGGACTTGATATACCCCTCGAAAAAATCCTGCCTTGAGACTTGCTATGTCGCCTACAATATGTGACCATCAGTCTCCGAGTTGAATCAGTCGACTCAAAGACACCATCGGTGACATATTATAAACTGCGGACGACATAGCAAGCTAGGGCAACTGCACACTAGGGTGGGCTTACTCTGTTTCTGCATTTATTGAGTCTAAGCCGTGCCCCTCACTTTTATCAATATTACTGTCTTACTATCACAACACCACGGTTCTCGTTGCCTCACTGCCGTGGTTATGCCAATGTGAAGTCGTCCTATCTCTGGCTATAGAAGGAATCGAGACTTGCTACAAACTTTTATGGTAATGCATCATGCAACTATGTTGTTTGTGGGACGATCCAGACCGAGGCTGAAGCCAAATGTCTATTTCTCGCGAGGCGTTCATCGGCCACACCGTCATCTTCAGGCTCTGCCACAACGCCCTTTGACCATTCCACGATTCATATAGTTATTCTGTCCCCTCTCTCTTTGCACTATACCTCCTTCCCTCCTTCAGTTCCTTTCTCTACTTCCTTTCTTTTCTATTCCTCTCCCTGGCACCCCTACCGACGTCCAGCGATGCCTCGCGAAAACAGCTTCTCCGATTCTGATGGCCGGTCTCTTACACCAGACATGGAGGACGAGTTCAAGGGGTCTGACGCAAGAAAGCACGATTTTCCTCCGCGACTATCGAACACGCCTCAGCGTCCTGCGGAACCTGCATTACTCACTTCGACCCCAGAGAATTCAGATTCACGACCTTACAACAGACCGAGGTCGCCAGTCGTTGCTTCCACCGTAGCACACTTACAAACCCCTGACAGTAGTCACAGTCATCTACTTCCGGGCCACGATCGTCATGAATTGTTCAGTGGCCATCACGCGACGCGCTCCATACCTGCCGAGCGCTTCCGTGCAGCGGTGCGCAAGGTGATTCAGGTAAACCGCACATCGACCGTCATGATGCGCGGCAACATTGGTGCGGAGCAAGGGGTCAACCCACGTCGCTCTCGCGCACATGTCATGCACGGGCACCTCCGCCAGGAATGCGTTATCGACCTTGCAGATTACTCGCCGCTTTGTGCAACCTCTAAACGCATGACGAACCAGGAGTTCGTGAATTATCTGGGCGATGAGAACGCGAACAGCCGCGATTCATGGATCAGGGTGCGCTGGATCAATATTGGGGGCATCAGCTGGGACGTTATCAGTGCTCTGGCCTTGAAATATGGTGCGTGCATAGCATCATCTCAGTTAACGATGCAGTATTCAGTATATGATCTGGTTTCAGACGTGCATCCGCTTGCTCTGGAGGACCTCCACCAGCGCGCACAAGTTCGCTCCAAGGCAGACTACTATCCTCAACCAGCATCCTTTGCCACACTATCGCTTCTGGTCCGACGTCAAGAAACGCTTCAGCCACCGGCTACAACAGCTAAGCGGCCCATGCCTCGACTGTGCCAGTGTCAGGATACATACTGACGGACCCGCCGCGTTCTTCCTCTCCTTTACCTCTTGACAACAAGCTTGGTGTTGTTGGGGATGATGGGGATGAAGACAGCTCTGGCGGTGTGGGTTATGGAGATGGAAACGGTTTCGTTGACGACGAGAAACCACAAGCTAAGTCACGTTTCGGTTTTGGTATCAAGGTTACGAATGTGGATGAGGAGCGCGGCCACCCTTCTTCCGCTCTGGTCAGTGTCAATAAAATGTTTTGTTCGAAACAGTATCTTCAATCTGTTTCGCAGGCCAAGAGGCGGAAACAAGCTACGCAAGTGATCACACTGGATCAGCTTAAGAAAGGAGAGCGCGTCAACGTGCGCATCACACCGATGTGTATTTTCCTCTTCCGCGACGGTACGCAGATCGCCAAGGTCCCTCGTGTATGAGCGATCAGGTAGGAACCGATGTCTAGGCACCGTCATCTCAATCCAGCCGGACGCTAATCTCGACAACACTTCCTCGATTGCGGCGCGCATCCGCCAGCGTGACACGACCTTGAGGAGGACCGCTGACCCTACACTTCTCGTAGTGAGTTTGCTGGACGTTAGTGCGTACTCGTGGCATACTGTTGGTTCCCATTTATAATGCCCCGAGCTGCTCCAGTTGTCGATCATGCGCTTGAAGTTGTTGATGAGTACCACGCAAAGATTAACAAACTCGAGAGCCAGGTTCTCTTGAAGCCAAAGGTCAAGACGGTCCGCGATCGTAAGTCTGATTTCTTATGTTTGCGTTGATCGTAACGACGCGAAGTGTTGTCCAAGTGCACATATTGTCGGGTGATCTCATTCTGCACAAGCGCACATAGGGTCCGATCAAGACGCTTGTTTATGGGCTGCGAAGATATGACGTGGACCGTTGCGCGACATTGATCAACACGTCGAGACCAGTGGACGAAATAAAGAACGTCCAGGGATTCATGAGTCACAAATCGAAGATCTATCTGGTGAGTTGCTATTCAGTCTTGGCGTCGTCCCATGAAATAACTAGACGTCTGCGACTACACCATATGACCAGGCGGATGTCCATGACCACATGGAGTACATCCTGTCTAGCTTGGATATATATGCTGCGATGTCAGAAAATTTAATCAACTACACCTTCAACGTGCGCTCTCCTTGCTCCGCTCATACTTGCTTAATAGCGGATTGAATCTGTCTTGCTGCAGATGGCCGCCTACGATATGAATGTGGTCATGCGGCGTTTGACGCTCGCGACCGTCACTTTCCTCCCGCTTACCCTGCTGACTGGTTACTTTGTATGTTGCCTGTTACAGTCCTCATCCTTGCTGTCTCACTAACAATGTGACAGGGTATGAACTTCGACAACATGTGGGCAATCCACCATGGCCACACCGATCTTGTGTACGTCTTTTAGATCCTCAATGCACACAATGCACATGATTGAACCATCCTTCCGGCAGCTTCTGGGCGATTGCATTGCCTGTCATGGCTATCGTCTTCCCGATCTTCATGTGGCCTGACATCGAACGTGTGTGGCACTACGTGAAGAAAAGAACGCTGACGCAGAACCTGAATACGGTGAAAGTGACGGTGAAAGTGAGTCCAGCTGCATGCTCTGAATGGCGAGGCTGTGACACTCCCTCGAATAGCAATTCAAGCGCGAGTAGAACTGTAATGCGATTGCCTCGGACTTAGTCCAATACCCGACACGTATTTCAGTATCCTTGTTTTGCTCTGCTAACATCACGCCGGAACTTTGTCACCGTTCCCACACTACCTATTTATATAGCCTACTACGACTTGATGATGTCATGCGTTCCTTCGTCTTTGACATGCACGGTTTTACTGGTCATCGTCCGCGTCGGGGGTAGTCTCTCGTTTATTGTGTTGTGTGCATGCTATCTGTAGTTGCTCATTCACCTACTATATAATTCATTTGTATTGGATCGTGTGGCTCATATGCTGGATCGAGCACGTCATGTCCTTCCAGGTGAAACAAGCAGTCGTCCACCCACAGACATTTTTTTCAAGTCATCACAATGTATTCACTATTGTTACTTATTGATCTTCAATTCTTCTTGCTTCTACGACAACATCGACCATCATTGCAATCGAGCGTTGTCACATTAGTGCTACCGATAGCAACTCCTGCAATGCTATCTGGAATCTACCGTATTGGAGAATTGTACATGTGCTCCCAGGAGTACGGAAGCGCGAGGGCGTACCGATCAAAGACTGTATCACTCATAAAGGCCTGGGTTATACATCAAATGTAATATACAGACTCCATCGTTCTCCCTTTCCAATCACTTACAGTAGTGACCTTTGCTTCAGTGGATACCCCCGAGTTTCTGCATGCAATTACACCTCTTTCCATTCTCTCCCACTCTTCATGACATTATATGAAGCACTGGAACAGCATCCTCACGTTGTTGCTGATTCCTCCCTCAACGCTCTGATACAGCATCAACAGCTTAGAGATGTAGTTCCTGTGAATGATTCAAAGATAAGATATGCGACTGAAAGAGGAGATTGTTGATGGGTGGGATTTCGGACGAGTGAGCAGACGGACTGTAGAATAGAAGTTGTATTCTGCTGTGGCACCATGAATCTGAAAGCCACTGTCCAAAGCGCGGTTAATATTGTCGACGGGAAGGGCCCGTGTTTTTATCCTCCCACACACCAATCTGCAGCTGAGATTCGGAATGCATATCTTGACCCTTGTCTCGCTAGTGAGTTGCCCGCGACAGCAGCGATCCCCATCGCAAGGCGACTCCACAAGTCAACGATAGATAGCGGTGCAAGAGCTGGTGTTATATTATTTATGTGGTTTTATTCGAGTCGTCTGTTACATAGCCGATCATGACCCAGTTCGGAGGCTTCATTAGCAGTGCTACCACTAGAAGGCTGCATACCGCGCTCATAAGTAATTGTAAAGTCATAAAACATAGGGTATCAATGTTATAATAGATGTCTAGGGTATGCAAGAACACCACCACTCATCCGATCTATCCCAGTCTAGTGACAATAGTATTAGTCCGCTCCAGTAATCCATGTACTCTCCGACTCAGCCGCTCTGCTTCCGACTTGCGCTCCCACAGCTGATATGCCGGGGTCATCTTCTTAGGGACCCACGCTTTCTGGCTAGACTTACCATCTGCTGTCTTCGAGCTGAGCGTCGACAGGTCCACCATCCGTGGGCTGGACGAAAACTTGATGACGTCCCGGTACAGCACCTTGCGCTCAGTGGCTAGAGAGCGGACAGTAGGCAGTCCATGAGAGGGCTCAGAGTCCGAGTCATCGGTATCCGATAGACCGGATGGATCCAATGGAGGTGTCGGATGCCGTGCGACTCGCTCGGGAAGACGGGGAAGTTCCTCGATCTCTTTGAGCAGGTCCTGGCCTTTGAGGTACGAGTTCTCCATCCGCAAAAAGCGAACAGCTCCGCGGAAGCCTTCCAGCTAGTTGCGCAAGCTCTAAGTTCATGCACAGAACCGACGAAACGAAGGCTTCGTACCTGTTCTAGAAGATGTGATGTTTCGAGGCTGCCCTCGATCGGGATATTCTCTGGTTCCATGGCAGGATTACCAGATGCTACAACCTCACAGTAAGAACGGGTTGTATTATACGACAAATACGGACGTCGACATACCTTGCCGTTCGGGATTGGTATTAGCAGCCTTGAGCTTCGTGTTCTCTTGCTCCAAAATATCGAGGTCTGCTTGCAGTTGCTCCATAGCCTCATCATAGGCACGCTCCTTCTTTTCAGCCTTGGACAATTCGTTTTCCAGCTCAGTGATCGTATCCGCTTGTTTCTTGACCGTCTCCATGCGCCGTTCCATAAGCTCAATCTTGATCGTCGCCTCCTGAATATTCTGGTCTTTGGTCTTTAGATTGCGAAGGAGGCCCTGTATTTCTTCGTTGAGCTGTGTGACCTTCTGTTCCGCTTCGACATTGATCGCCATGCTGGCTTTGACCTCCTCGACACGTAGTACCCACGGAGCAGTCCCGGTGACTGAAAGCCATCTAAGTAATGAATGTATTTGTTAGCAGAAGTACTCACTCTTGATAGTGTTCTCGCTCTCCATGATCACTGGCAACAAGGCGTTTGCTTCAGACGTGACTTGGCTAATTGCATCACTGAGAGCGGCCCAAGGTGACGGGGCATCTTTCCTGGTCTTGCCTACCGTCGAAAAGACGATATCGTTGACAAAAGAAAGCACCTTTGAGAGTTGGAATGAAGTTTTCGACCCGTGAACATCGGATATGTGCGGCATTGTTTGTTGTGCCAGCTTCATCAAGATAACGTGTCAGGCCACACCACTGATTACACAAAGAGACATACCTGAATACCGAAATTGACTAGGTCGGAAACCATGTTACTTAGTGCCTTCAGCTGCGGCGCAAGATGTGCCTTCAAAGCTGAAGATTCTTGAGTAAGCTCTTCCAGCCGCTTGGTCAATTTTCTTTAGATCTACTAGTGAGTCATCACCAAACCTCATCTCAGGGAGACGAACCTTGAGACTAGTTTTGCGTTCTTGCACTGGTCCAACGACTTCTGGACAGGCTCAAAGAATACCTTCTCGGGGTCGAGGTCACCAAGTTCCAACGAAACGTCTGACAAATTGCTGCTTAGAGCAATGAATAAGAGCACAACGAACCATATACCTTCGTCACCCAGTATCGATCGAACAGCTGTCTTGGTGAGGCCAACGGACGATGCATACACGTCCAGATCGTGGTCCAAAGACAGGACGAAACCAAGCTCTCGTTCTCCAAGGTCGTACTCGAAACCCTCAAAGTATGTCTCAGCGAGATGATCAAACTGGGCCTGGATCCTTGAAGGGAAGCAGGCTCAGTCGTATGCGACAGCATGATAAGGGGTACCATACTTGCTGATATCGCTGACACACTCCATCTCGCGGAACTCCTCCCGCCGCAAGAGGCCAATGTGCATGTCGATCCGTTTCTCCATAGGTGCAATCTCCGGATAAAGCCTGCCTACATTCAGGAACGACTCAACGTCGCATCGGCGCAGAATAGCCGCAAATCGTTTGCAGATAGTTGACAGGACAGCGATCGCTCCCCTCATCTGTGGTGATGTTGATTGAGTACTGTCACAACATTTGAACTTGATCTAGCTTACCTCACAAACACCCACGAGGGTATCGGATACTGGTCCGTTCAGTGAATCAGGGAGACCATGAGCTTGCCCAGTTACCAAGTTGATCAGGTCTGCCTTCAGTGCCATCCGCTGGAAGAACAGATAGCAATTTGTTGCATCGCTGTCGGACTCGACGTAAACTTGAGGCAAATACGGCTAAAGTGCGAATTGAGCATCACTGCGGAAAATGAAGATACGACAGGATTGATACCTGAGTGATGCCGAGGAGTTCCCGTGCTTCTCTCGATTCAATTCGCTTGACCTCAAGATCGATGTTCTTAGCCTGATTCTTCGATGCGGTGGACTGAAGCTTGAGGTTCAGCGACATCATTGCCGCTGTCTGTGACGCCGCGGCAGCGAACTCGGTTTGAGCAGTCTGGGTCTGAGCTCGAAGAGAATCAAGCTCGCTAGAGAAACTGTTAGCGCATGGGATGGTTGCTGCTTGTCATTGTGTCAACCTACCTTTGAAGCTGGAGAACAAGTTCTCTGAATTGGCCAATGGTGCTCTCCAGATCTTGGCATATCTCTTCGAGGGACTCTATCTTACGTTGCTGTTGCTGGATTTGCGAATCCCTCTCATCTTTTTAAGACGAAGGGAAATGAGCGCTCCAAGTATTTGGATAGACTCTTGTTGCAATACTGACTGATGTCCTCCTGCATGGCCTTTTCAGTCTCGATGTGGTTTTCTTCTAGTTCATCATTGAGCTCCTTCAAAGCTTCGAGATCCTCTATAGTGATGCGCATTTCCTCTATTTTCTGTATGTTGATAAATTTAACGATCTATTAGAGCCATCAGCCATGATAGCGGTAGCAAACTTACCTCGCCTAGCGTCAAATTGCGTTCTGTGAGTTGTACCAAGAGATCTTCAGCACCAAGGGCATCGTCGAGCTGGACTTTCAGATCGTCGATTTGTGTCTCAGCGTTGGCCAACTTGATGAGAGTCGACTCTAGCTGGGCTAGATGTGTTGTTCATAGAACTTTAAGTCGCTCATCTGTTCACTGTGCTTGCCATACATACCTTCCAACTCCTCAACGTTCATGACGTCTTTCTCCATCTCCGCTATTCTCCGGCGTTGATCTTGTTCGGTCTCTTGAGTGACATCACGCAATCTAAAAACCACGAAAGACATGAATGATCACTCGCCATTCGTATGGTGCCCGCCCACCGAACAAGAGCCTCCTTCAGTCGGGCATTTTGCTTCTCAAGCTGAATAAATGCCAATGAGCTTTGGACTTGAGAGTTTCCTCCTTCGCCATCATCACCTCCTGCTGAGAAATAAATTGTTAAGCCTCCATAAACACGCGGCATAACGCCACATACCACCCCCGCTGTCTTTCATGACACCCAATTCTACCTCTATAATTGCCAATTTCTCTGTCAACTCCTCTACCTCGGCTTCAGCCGCCTCCGCTCGCTCCTCTGCCACCTCTTTATCCAACATTGACATCTCCAGTTGCTCTTGAGCATCGACAATTCGAGATTCCGCAAGCTCAGCTAGTTGTTGCGCGTCAGCCAACTCGCGGCGCGTCGCGATAAGGTCTGTCTGCTGTGAATTGAGCTTGGCCTGCAGTTTCGGCCTCAAAGCAACAAATGACTCGGCTTCATTCAGTTTTGTTTCTAGCTCACGGACGTGTCGCGCATCATCCGCGCGTTTAGCCTCCAGAACACGGATCTTTGCGCGCAGCTCTTGCAGTTCTGAGTCATCCTGTGGGTCGTGGGGAGGTTAGTTAGGCCTGCAATCTATACTACAGCATCCACTTACCGGCTCAGTCAGGGGTACGGGGGGCGGTGTAGACAGTTTTGACACTGATAACGTGGGAGAGAGAGTAGGAAGCTCGTTTCGCACAACTATAGGGGACAGCTGCTGTGCCGAAGCAGATGTCTGGAGGGACGGCAGGGGTTGCCGAGGTGTCACAGGCTTGTAATTAAGAGTCTGAGGTGTGCTGGGAGGAATATCTTGCGCAGAAGGTTCTGCTCTACGGGCTGGGTTGCTACGAACACTTGTTTCCTGCACAGATGATTGTCGTGCATGGGCTACGACCCGACGAGACGGTGCTGCGATGCTCGGAGGTGACCGCTTGGTGGGAGACGACGGCGCCAAGCGGGAACTGCGAGCAGGAACAGGTGAAGACGGCATCTTTGATGGGCTCCCGGAACGCGGCGAGCCAGGAGGTGCACTGCGAATGGAGGCAACGCGTGCCACACCTGCGCTGGCCGTCCGTTGATGACCCAGCGATGAGCGACCCGCACTAGGAGGGCTACGCTGAACATAAGCGAACCATTCAGTCTCGAGGTCTCAGTAGATATTGTACAAAGTATATCACTTACGCTATTGGTTCGAGGTATTAGTACAACCTTGACCTGACTTGGTCTAACGAAAACACCATGGTTCATCTTGCACGAGAAATAGGAAATGCCATTCACTGAACCATCGTTCTTTCCTTTTGACTCGGCTAGTTCGATGCCTATCCATTTCCCTCCGGCGAATGAAGCAGTTCCGCTGAAACGCACCACGCCGCGACCTATTGGTACATCAACCACCGCGCCAACAGGGATATCAGAAGC
This sequence comes from Albatrellus ellisii, assembly GCA_003314395.1. NCBI lineage: Eukaryota > Fungi > Basidiomycota > Agaricomycetes > Russulales > Albatrellaceae > Albatrellus > Albatrellus ellisii. Next base: position 19,090 of record QLPN01023170.1, read on the forward strand.
CATGACACGCCCCCTCAATGTTACGGGCTGTTAATCTCGTTCCAGTGGTAGAAAACAATGTGAGTCGAAAAGGAGCAGTAGAGAACGCGGTACACACGAGTTGTGGTCTCGCCAATTCTGACTTCCGAATCTCTGCCAGCCTATGTGACGCGCGGGAATGGGAATTTGTCACGGGTTATCACTTCGACGTCAGACAACGTGACCATCACGCTTTCAGTGCATCGGCTTGCTGAAGCTGGTCCGAGTCCGGGGTTGCCGTCGCACGCGCTCTCATTCGTTGTTGTCGACGTCGACAGTCTCCTGTCTTCACCTATCATCTCACGATTTCAGGAGAACGCGTTGCGGGCTCCCTCAGCCTTGTGCCAACAAGCTTCTCGTGAGTGCGTGGTTTTCGTGGCGAAAAGGTCCGACTCGGGGTTGTTCATGCAATCTGGTCTGGACCAGTTGCCGAAGACAAGTCCGTTGCACTACATTGCGACGCCATGTTCATGCAACGAGGTCACCGCTATCATGACAGTCACACGGGTGAGATACAGCATCGCCTCGAGTTTGTGCAGTGCTGACGTATATGACAAGGCGTCAATAATGGCTGGGCTGCATCTACGTCTCGGAATGGAAGACGGAGTTCGGAGAGAGACTCTGATACAGAACGTGGCGTACGGGTGTCTACATCCAATTCGGACCCATCATCTACACAAACCACTCACATCAATGGTCAGAATGGAAGCTCAGAACTGGACGGGCGTGCCAATGGCTCAATCGTAACACTTCCTGACCCTCTCCCCATTATCCCTTACTGGTCAGCCAAGCGCCACCTGACTTGTGGAAATCCTACTCCCTCGCCCCCTTGGGCTCCGAAGATGATACCATGGCGTTCCTCCCCCGGAAAGCTGAAGACTGCGAATGCGGCTTTGGTTTTGTGTTTGAACATAGATGTTGACCCCCCAGACATTATCAAGACAAGCCCTTGCGCCGTCCTCGAGTCCTGGGTCGACCCTCATACGATGCCTTCTCATAAAGCACTTGAAGTCATCGGAACTAATCTCCAGCACCAATTCGAAGGTCTTAGCCCAAAGATCTCGTATAAACCCATTCTAGACCCATCATATGAAGACTTGCGCAGATTTTGCACGACCCTGCGTAGGCAAGCCAAGGATGACACCGTCCTGTTCTATTATAACGGGCACGGCGTCCCGAAACCTACAACTAGTGGCGAACTCTGGTGTTTCAATAGGAACTACACGCAGTACATCCCTGTTTCTCTGGCAGAGGTGCAGCACTGGCTTGGAACTCCTTGCGTGTACATCTGGGACTGTTCAGCAGCGGGAAACCTGTTGTTGAACTTTAACGTTTTTGCTCAGCGACGGGATAACGACAATCTTAATAGCGGCCCTTCCGAACAATCTCAACTCTTCTCGGAGTCCATCCAATTAGCAGCTTGTGCTGCCAACGAGCAATTGCCCTCTTGTCCAGAGCTACCCGCTGATTTATTTACTTCATGTCTAACCTCACCCATCGACATTGCTCTACGTTACTTCGTCATGGAGAATCAGTTGCCGAGCAATATCACGGCTGACATGGTCATGCAGCTACCGGGCGACCTCAAGGACCGACGTACTCCGTTGGGCGAGCTAAATTGGATGTTCACTGCTATCACGGACACAATTGCATGGACTACCTTCTCACGAGGATTGTTCACGCGCCTGTATAGGTCTGACTTACTCATTGCATCCTTGTTCCGAAACTTCCTCCTCGCAGAACGCATCATGAAGAACTACCACTGTACCCCTCACACGTCGCCATCTCTTCCTCCCACGAATACACATCCTCTATGGGCGTCTTGGGATCTCGCAGTTGATGCTTGCTTGAGGCAGCTTCCTGACCTTCTCAAGCACGCCGACGCCAACAGCTTGATGGCAATGACAGGGAGCACTTCCATTAAAGCAAGGCGTCAAGCACAGGCGGCTGCCATGTCCCGCCAAGACAAATCAGGCCCTCTCGGCGAGAAGCCATACACTTATATTCCCAGTCGATTTTTTGCCGATCAACTGACTGCGTTTGAGGTATGGATATCCCGTGGTGGATCGGCACTCACGAAACGCGGACCATTGTCGCTCCCTTTGCAAACCAGTCCAGAGTCCAGCGATAGCGGCTACGAGACGGCTAACAGTGGACACATAACATCGTCGTCGATCCACAACTTAAATCAGAAGGAACACCACCTTGTCCCGCGCAAACCTCCAGAGCAACTGCCAATAGTCCTCCAGGTTTTACTATCCCAGCCTCACCGGCTGCGGGCTCTCATTCTACTGTCGCAGTTTGTGGACTTGGGACCATGGGCGGTGCACCTCGCGTTGGCTATCGGGATTTTCCCTTACATCTCCAAGCTTTTGCAAGCTGGTGGACAGGATTTGAGGCCTGTCCTCATCTTCATCTGGGCACGCATTTTGGCTGTGGATACCTCATGTCAGGTGGATCTTTACAGTAACACAGGGTACAAGTATTTTGCCAACGTCCTTGCGGCACACGACGATCCACAGCATGCCGCAATCCCAAACAGTTCGGAGCACAAGGCAATGTGCGCGTTTATTCTCGCTGCTATTGCGCGCGATTTCACGCATGGTCAAAACGCATGTTGGCGCGAGAAAGTGTTTCATTCCTGTTTTGAACGCTTGGATGAAGGCGACTTCCTTCTCCGACAGTGGTCTGCGTTGTGCATCGCTCAGATGTGGGATGCAAATGACGAGATCAAAGCGTTCGGTGTCGACAACGGAACCCAGGACAAGTTTATCGCTCTCTTGTCCGATGATTCTCCAGAAGTCAGGTCTGCAGCATTATTTGCGCTTGGTACTTTCATGGGGGCGTCCGGGTCCGCAGATCCCCAGAAAGTAGGAGGTGGCGGGACTGGCACCATGCTACACCTGGAGGAGCGTGTCCACTTCCGGATGGAGGTTGCTGTCGTCACCGGCGCCGTTCTAGCTGTTAAGGAGGATGCAAGTCCCATGGTACGCAAGGAACTCTTGATCCTGATTGGTTGTCTCGTCAACGAATGGCGAGGTTACTTCGTTGTATGCGCCTGGATATATTGGGAGGAAGACAGACGACGGAAAGCCGGGATAGGTAACGGTCAGATTCACGAGGAGGACATCACTGGACAAGCTATTAACGAGTGGCTCGACGGATTTGGGGACGACGATATCCTTCGCGAAGAGAACCGCGTGTTACTTTCGTCCTTCTTCACCATTTTCTCCGTCATTTTGGAGCTGGCTGTTGATCCCTATAATGAAGTCGCTATCCATGCACAAACTGTTGTTGACTACATCATGGCGCTCCTTCTCGAGTCACCGTTCACTCGACTAGATAGTACTTCCCTTACTTCTCCCCCGGCCCTGGAGGGTCAGCGTCCTACTGCAGCCACGCGCTCTCGCCGGTCATCGCTACAATCAACACCATCATTGACGCGCCCTCCCTCCCCCAGTCATTCCCACCTCCCCTCGACTCGTAGCGACACAATGACAAGCACAATCTCGAACGGCGTCACTAACACACTCCGACGCACATCTTCCTTCGCGAATGTGCTGAAGACGCTAGCTAGTGGCATTGCATTTCCTTCACCCGATGATGGGCGCTTATCACCGCTCCAGTACCATCTATTGCAGTCACCTGCAGTCCTTGACCGCCCGGACATTGCGCGTCCACCCTCG
>QLPN01023179.1:0-10204 GCA_003314395.1 Albatrellus ellisii
TTAGTTGCTTTGTAGCGATCACAATTAGAATAGCTAACTTTGTATTGCCCGATGCTAAGTAGGACGCAAGATGATGTGGTATCTCTGCGTACGTACACAGTATCGTATGTGGTACATGACTTTGGATAGATTTTACAGGTTGATATTAGACAGATCGCTCATTAGCATTCCATTGAGGCCATTGAGGTGATGCAAGGGTACAATCGTGCATATTGATGCAACCGACATGGAAGGCTCATGTCGTTGTTGGCCGAAGGGGGTTCAGCTCAATAGATCATCCAAGAAATCTTCCATCTGCGCCTTCGAGTTTTTTGGCGGTGTGTTCTCCTCACGCGGAAGTGGTGGGGCTTCCATGGACGGTTTATCTTGAGCACAATGTATCTTTTAGCCAGGCAGAGCTCAAGCAGAGTCGCACTCACCTTGACGGCGCGCAGGTCGACTTGTGACACCAAGGGAGGCGCCTCGCCCTCGCTGCTGGGCTGCTTTCACGCGAAAGCGGTCCTTGAGATCTGTAAGCGGCGCCATCAGCACCACAATGAGCAGCAAAGCAAGGGAAGAGACGTATACCCCGTTGTGCCTCCGCCGCCTTCTTCTCGCGGCTCATCTCCTCGAGCTCGGTATCCCACTGGATCTGCTGTACCTTCCCCTTGCGATTCTGCGCTTCCCCTCTCGTCTTGTGTGAGAAATGCGCCAGCGAATGATCCACGTCGTCATCGTCATCGTCCATAGGAGCAGGCACGGATGGTCCCGGCCTATCATCAAGCCGCTGTCGTTCCAGGAACTTTGACAGATCCACCTCCGGCTCAACGACCTCCTCACCTTATTATTGCATCATCAGCGGCCCGGGGGATGGGACGGTATACACAGCGCGACGCACCATCTGACCCGATCTCTGGCTCTGGCTCGACATAGCGGTCGGCATTCGAGCTGAGCTGCCGTCGCGCGTACTTCTGCTGCAGCGCCCGCGCGTCTTCTTCGTCGAGCTTATCGAGCTGCTCGTCCTCGAGCAGCAGTCGCTCGCGGAACTCTGCCGGACGCCCTCCGCCGCGTCCGCGTCCCCGCGCGCGCAGGTACTTTCCGAGCCCACCACGCGAGCGTCCGCGTCCTCTGCCGCGGGGCTTGCTCTCTGTCGACGTCGTGGCATCCATCGTGTACTTTCTTGATTGTCGGAGCTAAATACACCTCTTCGGCACTTCCACAGTGTGGTCTACTGGTGGTGGATTTAAATCTAGCGAGTGTTCACTCTAGAGACTCAGAATATTTATTGTGTCGGAGGACCGTGACTATACAGCCGCCAGACCATATTGCCCGATGTGGACGAGGTAGCACGTGCAACACGTGATAAACATGCCCCACGCCGACAATATTTCTCTCAACTGTTTATCCCGGTCATGGATCCTCTCTGAAGCCCATCAAATACTGCATGGTCTGGAAAGCCGCCTAAGATAGTTGTCAAAGATTATTCAGCACCCAGATGTGTACGAGAATGGATAAGCACTCACCGCTGGCGAGAACTGCGGGACCCTGCCGAAGAGAGTTAACAGCCAGTAGAAGAGTCGGTGCTGCGAAGACATACATGTGACCACTCAATTGCACCTCGACGTATGTAAGGCCGCGTTCGGTATGCATATTACCGAAAGCACCGACACCGTCGACGATGAAGGAATCATGGGCGATAGGCTTCTGGAAGCCTTGCTTGCCGTTCCCTAGGCAATGGATGTAGCCATCGGCGTCGCGAATCACTTGTGAATGAGTTAGTGGTACTCACAGGTCATGCTAAGATGAAGGGGAATTTATTGTTCAGTGCAAGATAGACCCTGCTCATTCACGACGCTCACTTCTGAATGACAATCCTTGCACTATTCGAAGATCGTTAGTTGCTGTCCGTGGCAAAATGCACGCGAGGACTGACCCTTCAGCGATCAGAACATAATCCCCCAGTCCGTGAATGATGACGCTGCGTTTGCTCTTCTCGATCACATTGGGCAGCACGGTAAAGGCCGGAGGAAGACTGGCATCGCCAGAGGGGAAGACGTTGATGTCAGAGCACTCTTGCCAGTTGACGTTCTGAGGGGCATGAATAGCTGCTTTTACGTCATCACGATCGAAGTAGAGGGGTGACGACTGGACATTCGCGAAGGTTCCCCTGGAGCAACACACTTAGATGGATGATTCGAGGATACGACGACATTGAAACATACGGGAAACCGAGAACGTCCCACAGAATCGGCCACTTAATAGCTTTCAATTGTTAGATTCTGTCTGCAACCAGTTTGGTTGCGAATAATCACCGTGTCAAAGATTCTGTAGATATTGAAAGCAGGATTGATGACAAGAGCTGCTTCCAAAATGAGATCCCAAACGTCACATCCTGGGTCCGCTTCTGTGGAACTGCCAGGCAAGGGCAGTAGACCGTGGGGCGGGAATGTCACAAACTTGTGGTAGTCTGCGTAGTTGCACTGCGCTGCAATGGAGTCCAGCTCGGCCATGAACGTTTGGCTATTGGAGAACATCAGGAAAGAACATGGCCTGCGAGGATGCTAACCTACTTGAAAGCAAAAACGTGCTTATACTTGTGCACGAAAGCAACAGCGGGAATTTGCGTTTGAACGATGTCCCATCCCAAGACCGCTGAATTCAAACATTGGATACTTTGCTTTGCGTGAAAGCATGGAAAACTCACGATCGGCGATCCAGATCCCTTGCAGGGAAAGGTCCAGATGACACTGGTGCTCGTAGATGAAGTTGGCGATGTCTACCATCTCACTTCTGTCAGTCGTACTTTGAAGTGACTAAAGATGTCCAACTTACAAGGCACATACATCCCGGCGTACTATACTAGTAATTTAGCGACTACTCACACCTTGGAACATGACTTACACTTTCTCCTGTCAGGTACAGATTCTTGCCCTTGAGCTCGTAGAATATTTCGAGGAACTGCTTAAAGAATCCGACAAGCTGTTCCGCGACATCATTTTCATCCTGCCATGCCATGCCACATGATCAGAGATGCGGGCCGTATTGGGGCAAAGAAGTTGGCACGCACCTTGGCAGTAGGTGTTCCTTGACTAAACCCGGTTCCAACAGGTTGCTCCACGTACAACAAACTAGATAGGTTCGTCCAACTGAATTCATTTTGAATCGGTTTCGCTGTGCCAGGCGCCCATGTAAAAGGCTATGTTCTGGTTAGTAAGCAGTATCTCAACGATATTTCATAGATGCAGACCCCATTTTCTTGGAGAGAGCCCTCGAGAGATGAGCACCCGGGGCCACCGTTAGTCCTGATACATATCCAATGTAAGCCATGACGGAAGGGGTTGCCGTCGAGCAGAATGCACCAGAAGACAATATCATCCAAGCTGCCCTCAGGACCGGGCGGGAAGAACCAGAAAAAGAGCTTTGTATAGGGATACTTAGGCTGTGTGCCTAGACAAGTAATGAGAATTCTGCTCACCTTCCTCGTCTCATTAGCGTGGGCGCTGATTGGGATCAACCCCGACCAAGAGGGTCCAACGTCAAAGTCGACGAGCGGAATGGAAGAGCCATCCACGTAAAACTCTGATTGATGTCAGAATCTTAACATTCTCAAAGGATACGAATATACGATGCCTGAAGCCTTGGGGTTGCTGAAGGTGATGTTCTTCACGGACGCACGATTGCTCAGAACGTCTAGCTGTGCTGAAGCAGCACGGTCATTACAGCGTTTGGCAGCCGCGATCCGTTTCGCATTAATTCTGTGCTGCGCCGTCTTCCGTGCTGCTCCGAGGGCGGTAAAGAAGACGAGCGAGCAGACACCAAAGGTGAAGAACCTCAGAAGTGAACCAGCAGGTCTAGCCATGTATAATGGGCACGATAAATTTGGAGTTGAAGGTAGGCCTCGAAGCAAGACAAAGACACAAGGAGATGACAACGGCACTTTTATACACTACAGTAGTGCGCTTCTGGTTCGATATCGGCTTTCATCTCGTAGTCAATGCGCCTTATTGTGCTATGAATGGAGTAGACTCTATGCCGTAATAGGCGGGGTGTCCGTGTGCAAAATGACTGCAAATCCTCACAGCCTGAGTATGTTGGCCAGTGAGACGTACAGCAAAGCATGGTCTCTCATCAAAGAAGCCCGACGAGCCAGAAAGCGCAAGTCAGCAAGTTTCGGCAGCATACCGCAGCCGCATCAGAGAAGACATCAAATCACAAACTGTCAACGATCAGGAAGCTGCATTTGTGAGTCGTGGTCATGGTAACTTGAGAATATATCTGGTACAGGCACCGAGACACAGAGTGTGGTGTGAGGTAAGTGCGTGAGCACGGGTTTGGTGCTGACTCGGGGTTGTGTATGTTCAAGGCCCGGGCGGTACGCCAAACGCAATCTAATTTCCCATGAGTCCCACGCTACCTTCTCCGTAGAATACGACCAGGGCGAGTGGAACCTCGCACTCTGCTTGGCGATGGGTTTGTCCTCTTGGACGGGATCCTGCAACGATGATCGCAGGTCTATCACGCACTGAGGCACGAGATTACAGGTCCATTACACACCGAGGGCAGTCTTCGGGTGTGCGGTGCGTGGGAACATGTACTCCCTCTTCTCACTGGGGAGGACATGCCACAACAACGTGTCCCGAAACCCACACACGCGTGCACACCTCGTGTCAGAGACGGCAGCGACGTGCTCAACAGACCAGTACACGTAAACGGCAGCGCAGCTCGTTGCAGAGACAAGTGGGACTCAGGGTGACCAGACTAGTATATACACAAATCCCCTCTGCGCGCAGTCCTTTTCGCCCTCAGTCTTTTATGAAAACCCTGATAGTACATTCCTTATTCTACAGCATCATACCCCAATACATTGCACATTGCCCGTGCAGCCAGAGTGTCAGGTCCTCTGGGCCTGGTGGGCGCGATCTGCAGCCAAGCCAGATCAGACCCCCTTGGAACTCATCCGCTCCCCCCAACAAGCTAAGATCGCTCCCACAGCGCCGGTAAGCGCTCACTCGTTCTCATGCTAGACGGGGAACAAGAGAGAAAATCCAAAGATGTCGTTCTGAAGACCAGCGATATTTATGCTTGCTTGTGTTTTGAACCTGGAATTCATGAGCAACTCACCTGAATTTGGAGATTTGAAAATATAAGTCACTTGAACAAAGAGCAGTTGTTTTCAGCTATGGAGACTACTGAGCATGTCTTTTGACAAGTCTATATCAGAACAAATGGACAAAAGTTAAAGACATTTGATTCCTGATAGTGTTCTCTTGGTGTTGCATTGATATTACCAGGATCAAATGCTCTAATCAATTTTGCACCCAGTCAAAAACTTCATATGCCAGAAAAGGATAGTGGAATATGACAAATCCATAGCAAAGCAGGACAAGAAAAGAAAAACAAACAAATACAAGGGGCAAGGGAGGGTAGGCAATGCGAAAGATAATAGGTGAGAGTGAACAAACCAAGAACATAAGACAAGGAGAGAAAACCCTTATCATTCAAAAAAAAGCTCTTAGCTAAACTCTTGGATGAGGAGGATCTAACTCTGCCATAGTCCATGGATGACTCCTCAACCCTTTGACCCATTTGAAAACAAACCCTAAGCCTATGGATGCAACTCCTAGTTGTCCTGTGCGGGACTTGTCCTGAACGCCGTTCAAGACCATAAAACAGCTTTTAACCCTGCGCGGGGTCAGAAAACCCCACCAACATTATAGCAGCAAGGCTATTGTCCTAAGCGGGACGCACCTCGAACGGCGTTCGAGGCAAAACCAGAAAGCAGCGAGCAGGCATTACGCAACACTGGAGCAATCGATTAGCCTTATGTAAACCCTTGTCTAAATTCGATATGAATAGTCAAGCCGATGCCGAAGTAAAGAGGGCCAAACAAGAGTTAAAGCAATTGATGCGCGCTGCCAATTCGCCAGGCGGGTTTGTCGTTATTCCTTGCCTCATCTCTAGCGACCACGAGCGCGTACCGTTCACCGTCGAACTCAGTGCCGACGTCACTCATATCTTATCATCTGCGTACGGATCTCGGTGAGGCGACGAAGCGTTCTAGCCCAACTTGACCCGCGTTGCCGTCGATATAATAAGCGATGCAGGCTGCTGCCTTCCGTGCACCGCCTCCGCCGCCGCTGCAAGCCCACAACGACCCGCTAAGGGCGTCGGTTGGCCACCTGCTTGCCAAGGCATACACTCTTCCGTGCTCCACTGCCGCGCAGGCTTTCGCCCAGCTTGTGCAGCCCACTGCGCGATTCCAGCTGGCTCTTGACGCGTTGCTGCCTTTGCTCGATTCTCCGCGCACTGAAGTAAGTCACCTTCAGTCCTTGCAGATTGCGTCATCGCGGAACATTAGTTACTGATCTATTCGACCTGAAATACGATCTAATGTCAGCTCGCGCAGCGGATCCTTGTTTCTTATATATTGTATTCTTTGTATGCCTCGTATCCGATCACGCTTAATCCTTTCAAGTCTGTCCTATTCGATACGTTTTCGAAAGAGAAGAACACTGCTGTACAAATGGCAAATAATGGGGGCATGAGCGACAACGAGCAGCTCGTTTGGGTCCTCTGGAAGATCCTTAAAGGCGATGGGAATGATGTCAGTGACATCCCGTCTTGCATGCGTCTTAGCTGACGACCCATAGATCGGACCTTACTCCCCGAGCACCCTGGCCCGTTCACCTCTCCCACCCAAGCTTAGACCTATTAATTTGTCCTTGGATGGGGAGCTATTGATTGAGAAAAGCACATTTGATCCGTGCGTGAACATGTGCTATTCATATGACGAATCTTCGACTAATTTTCTGCAGTTTTGGCGATGAGTTGCCGTTGGCCGGCATCACCAGTACTTCTAGAGCATATTCTAATGACAGTAGCGAGTCTGTAGGCTCGATACCGCTAACAACGACTCTTGGCTACGTCCAAAAGTCCTCTATTTCGGCTGAACAGGACGAGCGATCGCAGGCACTTGCGCAGGGAATGAAGCTTCTTCTCGCTGCTTGTGAGCGTGTGCTCACATTATCTGAGCAACGGGTATGAATTTCTCATCATGCATGTCCTACCACTCACGTTAAATCCTTCAGCTCCTTGGACCTCTGATTTCCCAGCTGACCTCCCCGTCAATATTGACCTCACTAGATCTCTTGCCACTGATAGCGCACAACCCCACTCTGGCGCATCCGTTACTAGTGTCTCTCCTCGTCTTGCCGCCCTCAAACTCAAACCCTCAAGGCATCAGCATCTACCTGGATATTCTTGCACGCCTGCCGCCGACGTTACCGTCCTTCGATGTTTTGGGCCGCTTGCTTCGCGATGTGACGCCCGTTGCAGATATCACCACGGGTGGTAAGACCACCATTGCGGACGTTGTGCGGGCAGACGCACTCGGAAGGTTCATCCATGGGAGCATTCAGTGGCTCGAGGCCGCGGAGAGGGATGAGCGAGAAGGCCTGATCAGCGACGATCGTTTTGCCAAGGGCGTTCAGAACGTGGGTGTTTCCATTTCGTTATCTTGTCAACCACAGACGCTGAACGTTGGGGCGCCTATCTCATGAATGCAACTGCCGCCGTCCGTCCGTGTGCCACACCTATAATAGCTGTGCCGTTTCTACAACTCGCTCATCAAGTTGGGGATCGTCGATCCTGCATCGGATACTGACTCGGCAGAAATTGCACATTTCACACTGTGCAACTCGCGCTTCGAGGAGGCCAACACGCTCTACCGCACGCTCGCCCTGGGACGATTCTGACAATCTCGATTATTATCACCATGTCGTATGCATACATTTAGCCCTCCATTTGTGCCACAGTGATCCCAGTGTTTATGCCTGTCGTACATGGTCTATGGCGGATTGTGCGTCTCTATGTCCTGTCACATGTCGTTTACTGGCGTCTTCATACATGTGTTTTACTCTCATTCTGTTGGCTCTGCACGCGGTTTGAACAGGTTCTCTGATCTACTTCTATTATACATTTCCTCGCTTATGACTCCACTTGTTGCGCATCGTCACTCACCATCCCAGCATTATGAACTCTGTAGGCTGTACAGACTCGTGCAGATGCTCGTGCAGGATATCAAGCAGCCACATGTATTGAGATTCATTGGATATCTATGCCAGTCATAGCTTAGTCTTCTGTGGCTCTATGTAGGAATACTTCGAGATAGGGTGTGGTACCCGATGCCAAGGAAGTTGTCCCGCGGCATGGGGTCCCTAACGTCGAGCACGTTTTCCAAATTTCTCTACGACCAACGGCATTGCCGGCATCAAAGATCCTTTGACGGAGGGCGCCGGTGTTGGATGTCCGAGGAACCAGAAGGAGGGAACAAGGCGGGCCAATTCCGGATCACGCATAGCAAAGCAAGGCGGTCATGCTCATTGATTTCAAGTAGCCGCGAAGCTCATCACTGCTGAATCTGGGGGCTCCTGATTGATTACATGGATGCTGCCGACCCCCGAGGTTCAACGTTCACTTGCATATTGGGGTAGATGCCTGGGATCTGGGCTTCGAGTACCTTGGCCGGGAACGAGGACAGCCACGTTTCTGGCTTCCACTCAGCGGCATCTACTCCCCCACTTGCCTGCGTTACAGTTCACGCCGAAGGGGCTTAGGGCCACGGTAGTGACGCCGGAGATGTGGGACTCGTGGATGCTCGCCCCGTCCTCACCCTGTATGGGAGTCCGAGTCCCGAGAGGTAACACCACATCCTTCCAAGGATGTGTGTGGGTAGAGTATGTGTCAGGGTGAATATTACGCGGGTGAAGTGAATGGTTAGGAAGGGTGCCTGTCGAACATGAGCAAGCAAGTTAGAAGATGAGACACTGGATATGAGAAGGCCTAGAAGGCACAATTGGCAGTCTCGAGGTAAGTGAAACTAACGGGGCTGATCGCCGTGCAATGAGGCTGCAATCCCACGGACTTTCCGAGTCATAATGCAGAACGACGGTCTTCTGCTGAGGTCAGCTACAGAGTCGAATCCGAGTCAGGTAGGGACCAACATGGGGAGGGCTTACACGGGTGGGATGGGTACAGCCCGCACTGAGGCAAAGATCCGCCCTTACTTGTCTTGATGTGCTAGCAGCTTAGTGATTGTATGTTCCTGTAGCGTTAATCACATTTCGATGATCAGTCAGCGCAGAGCATCCAGGTGTACCGGTGGGGAGGCTTGGTACAGTACTGGCACCGAGCTATCTATGTAGAGGTCTGTGAAGGAGACTTAGATGGCCTCTGACTTCTGTTCAGTTCCCAGAATGTAGTGAGGTGTATATTCGATCCTGCCCTATGTAAGACTAGGACATGACATTCCCGTCGCTTGCATGGTTACGCGGCCGATGAGGCACTCCGTCGCGCGCAGTAAGTACGAAAATGCAGATCGGCGGTGATCGAGACTATGCAAGCGCTGGGGTCACGCAACTCCTCGATGTTTTATATCAATAGACGGAGGGCTCGGGAGGAATTTGAAAATGAGCATAACTCCAACGTACACAAATTTTATTCTGGGCAAAAGTATACGTTCTTAATTGTGACCACAAGACTACGCGAGTCGTTCTACTTCGATTTTACGCCACAATACGCACGACACGGAGTAGGTACAGAATTAGTCTTACGTTTTTACTGAGAGAGCAGGACGTATGATATCGGCGTGAGTGGACGAGGGGTGCGATGGGTGCGGTGAAGTTGTGGATTGCGTGAGTCCGACCGGTCCGTGCGGACCAAAGTATTGTCGTCCTCGAACACATTGAGTGGCACTCCTCTATATAAGACGACCCTTGTTGTGGCCAGTGCCTACTCCTCACTCCCTCCTTTCGTTGGCTCATGTCCTACAACATCGATACCTGTAGCGCGACGATTCTATCTTCTAACTGAGGCTTGGTTTGCCTTCCAAATACAAGCGAGGCTCAAACCTTGCTTCCCAATGGAATAGGGCCTGATCAGGCTGATTTGGAATCTCGGGTTGGCACCCAGGATGCATGCTTGTAGCATTCAGTTTTGTGCACTACAACTGATGTATTTCACTTGCGGAACCCAACCCATGACTTGTTCACAATGCGGTGGCATGCCCTGCACATCATATCCACAACAGCCATTCAGTAATTCGCTCATCATAGGTGACATAAGCGAAATGCCATATGGCTGTTGGTGATGACACTGTGCAGGGCAACCTAACGTCGTGCACGTCGCCACAAGTCCCAGCCTTGAGAGATTGAGAGATATGCTGTCA
>QLPN01023212.1:0-13014 GCA_003314395.1 Albatrellus ellisii
CCTGCGACAACGGAAATTCCGACCGGGAAAGCATTTCTAAATCACAATGTGAATGGTTGTCGTTGATGGCCATTTTGAAAGGAACACCGATGACGACCGGAGTAATGTGTAAAAAGATGGCCACTAGTCTAGACTAAAGTCCGAATCGGATTTGAATGATGCTGAGTCTGGAGACGACACTGACGCTTGCCAACCTGAATGAGAAATGCAGACCGTGTGCCAGTGTGATATTCAAGCTGACAGTGATGCGGGATCGGAGTGACCCGAGTCTCCGCAGCTGACTTCGGCTGAAGACAGTCGTTGAGCGGACCACCGATCAATAGTCAAATCGCAACTACCAAGAGTTTACCTGCATATCTTTGTGTGTCGTGTAAATGGGTCGTTGGTATTGTTTGCATTAAAGTATATTCGAAATGGGTGATACAGTTATAATATCCACATGAAATGCCTGCGCATCGCTGCACGTTGTGTAGGTACAATATGCTGTTGTTGCAGACAGATGAGCTGAGAGTTCCCAGGCTGCACTGGTATAGCGTGTGGCAGCGGGCAGGTGGTATCTGCCTGGGCAAGCCGGTTGCGGTTGCTTGGTTTTCCATACGAATAGTATACGATAGCAGAGAAATAGGGATAAGTGGAATTTGTTATACAACATTGGTTGAATCACAACTTTTTTTTGCCTCCGCAGATCTCGGTTGGTAGGGTGTCTGTCATGAATATATCCTGTGGTGGAATGGGTTGTGTATTTCATCTCTATCGGCATGCCCCACAAGCCCGTCCAGCGCCGTCGCACGGATCTTCGCCTCATGCTATTTGTGCCTGTTCGCGCCGCGCGTCCTTGTCCGTGCCAAGTGCCTGAGCGAGATACGTCGTAGTTCACGAGGATGTGCATCTCGAGTTGTGGCGAGTTTAACGACGCGAGTAGGTGCGCTGCCGTGCGCCGCATCGCGCAGCTGCTCCGCACGTCGTTGGTCGAATATCTTCCGCCGCTTCTCCCTGCAGAAATCTTCCGTTGAATGTCGCGGGTGCCCTGGCACCACGAATTACTGCTCGTGCATTGGAGATTCTCTGTATGTATCTGCCTGAGGGTAGTAGCAGTCGTTACCAACCTGGTTTTGTGTGCCGAAGGATCACCTGCAGTTGTATGTCCATCATCATCTGGTCAGGTGCAGAATGGTCATGCGGTAGCTGGCAGCTTGAGCATTTGATGCTGTGCGGTGTCTGGTGTCTTTAACCTGTATTTGTAAGGAATGACGGTGCAACAACTGATGTCGAATGGTTGAAATCAAAAGATGATAATCTCAATGGAATGTTGAATAAATGATCCTGCGCACTCGTTTCGGGTCTTTCTGTACAGGGTGACTTGTTTGTCTAGCACCAGCGCGTGCGAGTGGGTAGCATGTGCATGTGCTATGTCAATTGAAGTGCAGGCACGGGCAGTTAGGCAGTATCTTCCAGCACTGTCTTGGATTGGTGTATGCCATGTTGATACAGTCTTTGTAAGCTATGGAGAAAGCGAGGACAATACAATGGCGAGAATGAGGGTGAGACGAGGGTGAGAAGAAGTAACGCAATGATGTTGTCAATGGAGTAGGTTACGAGTCGGGTGAATTGAGTGACCGTCGGATGTGATTCGATCAGAGTGGGTCGCAGCGGAAAGTTGACAGATCTTATGAATATGTCATCGGCCTGCCAGTTCTGAAACGTTTACATACCCTAATACCCATCACTACCTATCGGTAGTGGGAATAAATAATGGGAAGAAAAGCAGCCGATGCTCACGAATCCCAGATGGCGCCGAATGCCGGTATGCCTCTGCTCATCATACCGTACACCACCTTTTCCGTAAGCTTCTGATTGGAAATGATACAAACCGCCTCGGCATCAAAGTCTCTCGCCAAGCGATAGGTCAATTTCACCATGTCGGGTTTTCCATGGGTGTGAGTGTCTATTCGTGTGCCCACCTATGAGTCTGGTACCCGTGGGATGTTCACAATCGGGGAAATACGAACCATAGATGACGGCATCCGGTGCCGCGTCCAGGATAGAGTCCACTAGCTTATTGCCAAAAGTCTCACGAACGTTCCGTGCCGCCCAGAGCAGGCGCATGGGAACGCGCTTCTCCAAGACCGCCGGTATACACGGGCCAATGCCGCTACCAGTCGCTACGAGGATGAGACGGCGGAACAAGGGAATAATGCGTATGACACCGTATGTGGGGATACCACGGACCCAGATCTCCTTCGGCGGGTTCGCAATCGTATGGGAGGTCCAGTCTCCTGCCTTGGAAACGACCAACGAATAGCCAGTCTTCCCTGGTTCCGGAACCGTAGCAAATCCGTGCCATTCCATGAGGGGGTTGTCCGAGATACGCGTGAAGCTGCCCGCGCCGGGTGTCACTGATAGAGAGCGAATTAATATGCCTTCCGGTTTGAGTCTTTACGAAGCCCGAACACATACCATAATCGAAGTACAGACGAACAGCATGGTCCGACAATACCTCTGCATGGACCGGTACCTTCCGCAACCTGATCCACGGGAGAATGATCGACAGAGACATGACCAAAACTAACCAAAAAGGTGCTCCTCTAACAAGAGCATGCCCGAGTGTCTGACCAGGAAGACGATAATCGTTGGTGAGAAAAATGACCTGGTATAAGAGTCAGTAATGGCATTAAGGCATGGAAACACTGGGAATTCTGACTTGGAACCAAACGAGGGACGTCGCAGTCCATCCAAAGAAGCGATGCGTAGCTTCAAAGCGATCATGGTACATGGTGCGGAACTTAGGGTGAGCATGCATGATGATGCCAGAGAGCAAGAGGAGAATACAATAGGTAATGACAAGAGTCGGAATTGACGTCTGAGATAGCAGGTTTTTAGAAAGGGTACCATAAGATGAGGAACATGGATAACTTACGGGGCCATTGTGTACTACCTCCTGGGTCGCCTTAAAGGTAAAAAGGATCAACCAGACAAGGCCAGAGACACCACATCCAGAATGTACTATTGTGGAAGGTCAGCATGCCGGTCGTGAAGAATTTGTAGTTGCTCACATCCACCAATGTGATAAACCCGAGCAGCGATCCGGCGAATACACAAAGGCCATCTAGGGACCCATGTCAGATAGTGCAGGTGTCGCAAGCTTGAATATGACTTACGAGCGGGGGACGGAGCAGAATATGGTGAAGAAAGCATTTATAACATAATCTTGACGCATAAGAATCGAGCAGAAAAGATTGGAGACGACAACCAAGGCCAGATGTTGCGCACTTGTCTGGTGACGAATGATAGTGACGATGAGGATGGCCATGTTGGCGACAAAGATAACGCCGAATAAACGACGGTAGAGGGTGAAGATCTGGTGCCACAAGTTACGCGTGATCTTGCCCTGCGTCTTGTTGGGCAGATCATCCTCAAGATAACCATCCCAGTAGTGGCCCTTTTCCAAAGTGGAAGAGACCTCGGTCTTGAGGTCAGTCATGGACTGGTGCCAAGAAGACCCGGTGATGGTCGCACCCTCTGAATCGAGGGGTGAGTATACGTATACTTTTGCCGGGTGGCTCAAAGTCGTTCCCGTAACGCCATTGAGAACAATACTGTGGATGACTCCAGGCCCAACAACAGGAGGGCCACTCCCCTTCTTACCAGCAGCGATGACCTTCTCACTTTCGACCTTGTCGAGGGCCATCTGGCGGAGCGCGCGCTTATCTGTCTTTCCATTCCTGAATAAAGATAGTAAGAGTCGAGTGGTATATCTGAATCTGAAATGGCATGGACGAACTCTGTATGTGGAAAGTCTTGCGAGGTTAAGAAGCGCGTTGGTACCGCATAGTAAGGTTGAATATTCAAAGCAGCACTGATAACAGCATCGATGTCAACGTTTGCGGGGGTTACAAAGCCCCATAGCTCCGAGTCTATCAACAAAGCCGTTGCGACCCTGACGCTAGGGCAAGTCTGTACACAATGTGAGTGAGTCTTGCCGTGTACCGCTACAAGGCGTTCTTACCTCCATAGCTGCAGCTACGCCATCTAGTTCGACCCGGAAGCCCTACCCCGATACCAGCGTGAGAATGACAAGACGCGATCATGCAACAGGATCATCAAGACTGACCTTGACCTTGACCTGGTCGTCGATTCTTCCTAGGTGCTGAAGGGTGCCATCCGGACGCCATTGACCTAAATCGCCTGTGTTGAACATTTGGCTACTGAAGAACAAGTCTGTCTCGTAGCTTTGCACCAAGGATGAAGAGGGCTCACCCGTCGCTCACGAAAGGATCGGGCTTGTACCTTTCTGAAGTCTTTTCAGGGAGGTTTATGTATCCTCTGGTGATACCACCTCCGCCGGCCCACATAAGACCAGGCTCTCCTATCGGGACGGCCTGCATATTCTCGTTTAAGATATATACGTTATTGTTGGGGGTGGGCCTTCCAATATTCACGGAATCGCCCACCGCATGTGGTTGAACCGTGTTAACAATAGTGATCTGCAGAAGGCTGATGATCAGTCACTCTCAAACGTCTGAAATGTTCCATAAATGTGTACCTCAGTAGGACCACAGCTATTGAAGAAACGAGCTTTGTTCGCCCATGCGTCCGCCAAGGCTGAATATTGGCATGAGTACAACGTCAACCGAGACTAAATCGAGCCGGGCTTACTTTGCGGGCAGATCTCACCTGCGGTTGCGACTATCTTGATATTAAGATAATCACTAGGGTTGTGCGGAACTACAGCATGTTTGAGCACCACAATAGTAGAGAGCTGACTGCTCCAGCTTACCCATCATCGAAGGCGTGGCGATCACAATATCTACCGTCTTCATCAAAGCACACCATTCCTTGGATGACTTTCCTCTAATGCAGAGAGTGCAACCGTTGCACATCGAGCCAAGGATTTCCTAAGTGAAATCATTTGGATATTGATCATATGAGAACTCGGATACAAACCCACCCATGCGGCCATGTCGAACGCTATGTTCATGAGTTGCGACACTCGGCGGCCTGGTCGCATCTCAACGTTCCCAGGTGAAAGGCAAACAACTGTCACATGCAACCGGATCAATTAGTTTTGTTGGTGGAGATAACGGAAATTCCGTACGATTTGTTACATTCGAATGCATCACGTCCACACCCTTCGGTTTGCCAGTGGTTCCTGTATCGTGGGTCGATTGATCGTCCGAAATGATAGAAGAACAAGAACTCACCGGAAGTATAGATGATGTATACGCTGTCGTCAGGACTAGATAGATCTGTTGGCTTGATGCAAAGACTGTCGTCATGCTTGACGATAACATCGTCCAAACTGACGACCGGATTAATGTCTTGAACGCGGTGCAGATATTCATCAAGCGCGAGCGTAAGGATGCACTGAGAGTCCTGCAGAACGTGTTCCAACGTTGACTGTGTGACTATGGCCCCATCAAGAGGCACATAGGCACCGCCCGCCTTTAGAATGGCAAGGATGCCAACTACCATGACGATGGAGCGCTTGGCGAGGAGGCAAACCCGAGTACCTGGGGTGACACCCATGCCGCGCAGCTTGGCGGCCAGACTGTTCGCGCTGCGATCCAGTTGGGCGTAGGTGATTTTTTGACCAACGTGCTCGACGGCAATTGCCTCCGGCTGCGCACGAGCGTGATGCTCAAATGCATGGTGAACACATTGAAACGGGGGTGCCTGGTACTCGCCAAAGCCAAACTCGACGAAGAGGCGTTGGTCGGAAGGTGACAGATGGTCAATGGCATAGACTCGAGCCATGTCAAAGATAGGGTAAAAACAGATTGCTGCAGAACGGACTTAGGGAGAAGACTGACATTATATACGAGAGCACCAGGCACTAATCACAAAAAAAGCACAAGGTATGTCGTACTCCACGACGCCAGTCATGAGGAGAGCATAGACCCGTTCCGAATGCCGCGGATAGCAAGGCCGAGAGCTACAAATCTGGTATGCGCACGACAGATGCGCAATGAGAGGATCATGCCAATAAATGGGTTACGTCGACAAAGATGGGACTTATCGAAAAATATATAACAAACTCTACACAACCATCCGACTAGTGCTGGATCAGGGAGATCAACCCGGGGACTCTAGATGGCGAATCGCCTAAGGAGACGCAAGCGATGTCAACTAGGTAGAGATCAATAATGGATTGGTAGGTCAGCCACCAGGGTAAAATCGGTCACGAGGTAAATATAGTATTTACATGGCGTACGCCCTGAGCATTCCAGATCATGATATTTGTGTATGCACCCTACATATGCTTTCCGGAAATTTATGTATGGTTACCAAGGAATATCGCCAATAATATACAGTAGAAACACATATGCTACGACAAATTCGTGCAGCAGGGCAGAGAAGACTGGGGGGTATGATACCTACTTGCCACATGGTCCATATCTTCAGGAGAATCTGCGCTTTGCGGCTGTTACGGTTGTGATCCTTATGGCTCCGCGGATGAGCGGGATACCGATGTCTCTGAGCCTACTCATGTTTTATGCCGATTCCACGGAATCACAAGCATCACAACTGTAACAGCCGCCCAGCGGTGCACACCTACCAGCAGAACCAGATGCTTGTGAAGGGTCTAGCTAAGAGGGCCCTCCATAAACAATCCCTCAGAATAGGCCTAATGTTCTCTCTCACCTCCTGGTACAAGACCCAAACCTTCATATTAACTTTACATGGCCTTGCCCTGAACCCTGAACTCTGTCCCTGATCTCCATGTCTCTCCAACACCGTCAGCGGCCAGCCCTGTCATATCTTTCTACAGGGGCTGCTTGAGCAGTGAAATAAGGCAATTTGCTCTTCGAAGACCGTGTAGTATCAGGCTATATCAAGATAAAAGAACCACAACTACGAATTAGCGTCGCAAAGTCGGCACTTTATAGCGATAGCGGTATGCCTGCTGTTAATTGGATGGGAGAAAGGGTATTGATATCGACGTTGTATGACAAGGCAGAATATGTTGGACACGAACACATACACTCCGTGGTTGTACAGTACATTACAAAGTGAATTTAGATTGACAAAGTAACGATCATATTCAGAAAAACTACAACGTCATCCGCTTCATTGGGGTCAGCCTCAAAGCAACCTCTACCTGATATGGACATGTCATGCGTCACGTAACGTCTGGCAACTGGTTTCAAGGAACAATAATATTGTGTTACCCGGTGCCAGTGTCGACCCGAAACGTGCTATCAGCACGGACGTTGCGGCGCAGTACATCTCCACGTGCTACTACTACCTTGTCCAGCACAATCCACATGCACTTGTCAGACTGCCCCTATGGCGAGAAAACAAGGTACTTCAGCAGATAAAAAGTTATCAGCGACCTGACGCACTACGTCGTTCTGGAGTCGACATAAACTAGGCTATAGGTTTTTTTTGGTGGAGCACAAGGTCACAGAGGTAACCATTGAATGGTGAGCAAGCTTAGGTGATGCGCGGGGTCTCACCGCCCCGTCGCCACCCCAAGGATATGTCTAAGCACATCTCCAGAAATGAGGAAGTAGTGTGGGACTCAGGGCAGTTATTAAAGGTAAGTTGCGGTTTGGCGGCTGTGCTCTCGTATTCACTAAAACCTCGGTGAATTGTAACCAATTATATGGAAGGAATGTTTTTATTCAGTAGTACATGTCTCCACATGCTAAGGACCCGGGGGTATTGTATTTTTCCGGCACCGGAACACATTTGTGGAGAGGTTATCATTTCGGGCGAGGAGGCCCCTTTCTGTCGTCCAGAGCCAACACTAGTGTGACGACAGTTGCCTCCTAAGTGTTCGTAATTGGGCAGGAGATGTCTGATGTCGCATCTCACAACGATTCTCATTGTGACGAAAAAGCGATGACTCAGAGCGCGGTTGATCGTGATGGCACACAGCACAACTCAAACAGAACGAATTTGAAAGGGGTGCAAAGATAACTGGAATACTTTGGTTGAGCTGGTACTTCAGTTAGAATGAGTATTACCGTACAAACCTCGGGCATCTGCAAGGCATCACGTTGCTGTGACATCACGGCAACATATCGCATATTATCCTGTAATGAGGATAGGGTGCCGAATTGGATGTTGTCGGCCATTTGTCTAGAGATCTATACAAGCAACGCTCGGAGCGGAGAGGTCGGCGTATTTGCAACCATAACGCCGGGCTACCCACCGCTTCGTTCTCTGACAACGCTGTCTAACAGACATCCTCGTGATATTGAGAATTCATTGTTTAATTAATGTTCCGTGGCATGCGAATCGTCCCTGGCGCGACCAAGACCTGTTTCACTTTCCACCTAGAATCGACCGACGATCGCGCCAATATTGCTGACAGCATCACAATGCTAGCATTGAAATTGCATCGGAGGAAGGGAACAGCGACCGTCGCAAGCACAGAGACTGATACGTGACGCCTCTGGCATACTGCACCGCCTTGAGAGTGTCGCATGTTGTCCAGAATCAGGATGCAACCCACACTGATTCCACAGTCCGTGTCTCATTTAGCCACTTCGCAGGATTTGTGATACTACCACCACTAAAAGTACTTCTGATGAGCTTAGCGGCATGGAAATATCTGTCCTTCGGTTACTTGTTGAAGGTAATATGTATTTCATGCGTGATGCAGATAAGATAGAGCAATAAAAGAAAACAACATTTTTAGCCGAATCTTTGCCGTTCAATAATCGACTTCTGTTTCGAGTCTCTCGATACCCGCCTGACAACAAGAAGTCGATAATTAGTCAGTCGTACAAAGCGTTATAACTCACCAATAATATTCCATGACGTCGCTTTGGCCTAGTTTTCGGAGGAAGCTCTCATCGTGAGTGATAATGATCAGCTGGAAATTCGCATGATTTTTGCGCTCATTGATAATGCTGAATTGCCGTCGTCACCGATGGTTGGACTGAGAATAGTGGCCGTGAGACTGAAACACTTACTCAACAAGACTCGCGGCTAAAGCGTCGACATTATCCGTATCGAGGGCATTTGTGGGCTCATCCAATGCAAGAATGCCACAATTTTGTCCAAAGGAGTCGGAGAGAGCGAGTCGAATGATAATAGATGCTAACATTTTTTGCCCAGCAGAGCAACGTCCTCTCATGTCCATTTCGACTTGATCCTTAGTCATGACAACCTAAGATGGATGTAAGGAGCTCTCCCACTGACGTTCAATGGCGGAACAAACTCAATAGATCACATACTCGATAATTATATGAGCGCTTGGATGTGCCCCCCTCACTGTCAGACCCGATTTTTATGCCATCAATATCTGTCAATGGCATTATTAGAACATAGAGGTGTGGTGTTTCAAAATTGAATTAATAACCTGTGCCTTGGTACGTCTTGTTCCACAAGTGACGCATGGTGTCGTTGACCTCCTCCATCTTCATTGAATGGTACTTCATGATTGCACTAAATGATAGACAGCATAACCACGGGGAGATATCTCAATGATTTTGGAAGGGGCAACTGACTTGTCGAGCGCCTTCGCATATTTTTCTAGATCATTGTTGGCCATGTCTGACATCTTGGAGCGATATCACAATGTAAGAGCGAGACAACGGTGTAGCAAATGACACTGACTTTGACTTTAATCAGCTGGTCTGTGTACCGCGTATTAATGTCCTTGAACTCCCGTAAGTCGCGTTCTTGCGTCTTCAGCTGAGTTTTGATGGAGCTGAGCTCTCCCCCTATGTGGGCATTCTTTATCACCATTTAGCACATTAAGGGTCTCCAGGAATGACAAGAGTGGAATCACCTTGCTCTGCATCTCTATCTCACGGCTCTTCTCAATCTTATATTTCTCGTCAAAGTTGCGTCTAGCTCTGGCAGCTTCGTCCATGTCATATGAATCGATCTCCTTCTGAGTAGCGTTGATGTCCTTCGTGAGTCTTCGGATGCGCAGATTGTCGCGGAGCTTGGCCATGGAAGCTCCGCCCTCATTAATCTCCTTGTCAATGTCAGCGATGGTCTTTCGGATACTTTCCACCTCAAGATTGAATTCCTGAATCTTCGACTCATATAGCTCGATTTTATCTGCACAGTCTTGGAGCTTGCGAGCACGCTTGTCTCGGACGTATCTATGGGATGAA
Organism: Albatrellus ellisii; assembly: GCA_003314395.1. Classification (NCBI taxonomy): domain Eukaryota; kingdom Fungi; phylum Basidiomycota; class Agaricomycetes; order Russulales; family Albatrellaceae; genus Albatrellus; species Albatrellus ellisii. The sequence continues at coordinate 10,080 of QLPN01023212.1, forward strand.
GCCCAACGTTGATATCAAGACTTGGGAGGCCGAGGCTCTACTAACCGATCAATAACTCTGTTGGCACTCTCCAATTTGTCCATGCTAATATTCAGCTCTTGCGACGTTTGCTGAGCTTGTGCATACCGAGAATTGATTTCAGTCTGGATTTCTTTGTACTCTCGGTCCAACAACTCTATTGGTGCCTCACTCTCAGCGATTCTCGTATCAAGCTCCTGTGTCAGATTGTCAGTCAAAATACATGTATCACATAAATTGAAATGCACTTACTTTGATTCGGGTTGTGAGCGTGGAGACTTCGCTCTGCATCTCTTGCACGCTCTTCTGGAGGGCATCCCTCTCTCGAACTTGACTGCGGAGCTGGCTCTCCTTGAGTTGCAGGTCACGTAAATCATTCTGATAGGCCCGTAAAGCATTATTCTTCCGTTCCCGATCCGTGGACAGGTTCTGCTTCTCCCTGTCAAGCGCGCGCCTGACGGAGATGTGAGTACCGGTATCCCACAGGATTTCATCAATAAACATACAGCTCGGTAGATAGTTCGTCCAGCTGCTGTTGAACATCATCAGCTGTCTTCGTTGTGCCAGTCGCCTCGAGTTCATTCTCAATGTTCTCAATCTCCTTCGCTAGGCGTTCTGCATCCTTATGCAGCCTCGAGACGTTATTGGCATGCTGTTGCATGACAGTGAACTCTTTCAGCTCCTTCTTTATCGCATTCAACCTCGAGCTGGCCTGCATATTTCGAGATCAAAAACATGAACAAGGAGCAAGGTAATAACACTTGCCCTCTCGGCAGCCTCTGCAAGTGCGGGAGACAGTTCATCATATTCCTTGGTCTGGCTTTCTAGAGCTGGGATGTCAATGTCCCGCAAGCGATCCCGTGCACCCTCCGTGGGTGACATTTCTTGGGCTGCCTGTAGATCCATCTCAAGCTCATTTGCCTCCGCCTCGCGTTGTGCCACGGCTTGCGGCGATGTCATCCGAATCCTATCATTCAACTACAGGACCATGAGCGACCTCTAGTGACAATACCGACACAACGCACATATTTCTCGAAGACACCCATTTCGTTGTCAGCAAGATGCCGATTGCAGACCACGCACACATGCTTTAGCTGCCCTTGCTTGAGGAAGTTCTCATACATCTGCCGCCCGCCAGTCAAGGTCCCGATTGTCCTTCGTAAGTCACGAGCGTTGTAAATATTGTCAGGGTATATTGAGTTAGACTAGACAATGGAACATACCCCCTCAGCGCCGATAACTCGTGAGTGTAGAACTTGATTGCGGCATCTATAGAGCTGTGGTCTCCAAGGTTTTCCTTCAACTCCTTGTCATACTCTGAAAATAACCAGTAAGTAATCAGCAAGCATTTAAGTCATAAGCTAGCGACGTACTCTTGAGCTCATTCCGCTTGGACTTCAGTTGAGCCTTGCACGATGAAAGGGAAGTCTCTGTTTCGTGGAGTTTCCGGTCAGCAAGGCTCGACTCATTTTCTAGGTCACCATGCTCCTTCTCTTTCTCTCTGTAATCCAATCGTCATTAATAAAAAAGGGGCGACCCATGCAAGAAATAGACATACAAGATGACGTGTTCCAACTCCTGTTCCATAGACTCTGCATGTATGTCTTTGCCAACCAATTTGCGATACTTCGCATTATTGACTTGCAGACTACCGTAGACATGGTGTGCATAACAACCGGAAGACAATGAAGAATACATACATGTTCTTTAGTTCAGTCGCCTTGGATCTTTGTTCATTGCGTTTCAAGTTAAGACGTGCTCTGGTGTCAGCCTGCAAGCTCAAGGCTCTGATCTCGGTGTTTAGAGCATCCCGTTTGTCTTCCATTGAGCGGCTTTTGCTATTGAGTTGCATGATCCGCTCCTCGTACTTTGCAGACGATATATCCGCTCGCGTCTTGTCAATCCTACCGTTCTTCTCTTCCTTGTCTGCTTCAAGGGTTTGTATATCGGCGTCCAGCATGGAAGAGGCTTCGATTTTGTTTTCCGCAACGGCGATGTCGGATTGCAGCTTGGACTAGTGCCATGAGATCAGCTAAGGCCACGGGTACTTAGCACAGATAGCATACTCACTATTCTATCACGAGCACTGGATCTCTGCTGTTTGAAACCCTCAAGCCGAGTCGTCATCTGGCGAGATTTCGTATGATACTCTTCATTCTTCGCATGCCTCTCACTCTGTTACAACGACGAGCCTGAATTGGCTGACATGTTAGACATTTAAATACCCACCTGGATTTGGCTAGCCTCGTCTCCCTGTTGACGCTGCAGGGCGCCCAATCGCCCAGAAAACTCTGTGACCTTTTCCTGCTCCAAAGGAGATGCATCATAACCTTTGATACTATATTGGGCACCAATCTGCCGGATCAAAGCCTCGCGATCTGCGATTCGCGCTTGATGTGCCTATTAGCCATAGTTATTAGGATACATAGAATACATCACAACAGTCCAGCGTATCACCTTCGCTTCGGCTGCTAGCTGTCCATGCTCGTTGACAATGTCAACGTGGGCTTTTCGAGCCGCAATGAGCTGGTCCTCGACATCTTGACGTTTAGAGTCTTCCTGACGCCGGACTTGTTTCCGCTGGGATATGTGCTGATCGAAGTTGGCCATGCGGTCTGCCAGCTGAGTGTCTGTGTCTAAGAAACACATGTGATCAATAAACGAGAACGAATATATGCAGCCAAACGGAAGATACCGCCGACTTCTTGAGTCATCATCCGAAGTTCAGAGAGTTCTTGTTCGTAACGAGCCTTGGTCTTCTGCAATTCTTCAACCTTGACGAATATCTCACGGAACTTAGAAGAGGAGTCGTGGAACTTCGCATTCGAGATAACGAGCTGTTCATAGGTCCTCTTGGTCTCCTCATATTCAGCCTCCTTAGAGGCGATTGTCGCGTTGAGGTCACCAATTCGACTCT
>QLPN01023245.1:0-13132 GCA_003314395.1 Albatrellus ellisii
TCAGTGGGATGTGGTGAGATATGGTTGCTTGCACCACTATCCAGCATCCATTTGTTTCACACATCAAAGTAGAACAAACTGTGGGGGCTGGTGCCCATCATATTCAGAGTAGAACTAACTGCAGGTGGTATAGGAGGAGGTGGATTGACAATGACAGTATTGACTGTAGCAGACTTAGCATTAAAGCTCCTCTCCTTCTTCTTCTTCTCTGGGTGTAGAACCCAACAAAAGTTGTCTGAGTGTCCTCCAGGTCTGCATTTAGTGCAGGTATACTGGTTGAGCTTGGGCTTGCCGCACGAGGTGAAGCCTGTGGGAGCAGAGGGTGCAGAAGTAGATTTGAAGGTATTGGAAGGTGCTGTGAAGCCACATGAGTGCTGTGTGGAGGACAGAAGTGAGTTGGCATTGCCTTTGAGGTGGTCAGATTCTTCTTTGATGCATTTTTGGACAGTGTTGCTCTTGATTTTGTATAGGTTGGGTTGATTAGCTAAAAAGGCCGCTACAACATTGGACCAGCTTGGAGGGAGCCCCATGAGTAATTCGATAGCCATATCATTGTTGGATATAACTTTCCCACTGTCTGCTAGCTCAATGCGCATGAGCTGTAACTCTTTGAGTTGTTTCGCAAATGGGGTGTTTTTGATGAACTTGAACTCTTAGAATGTTCTGTGGGCATGGAAAGTTGACATGGCTCCTTTGACTCTGCATTCTTGTTTGAGTGTGCACCAATTGGTGTAGGCTGGGAGGTCATTAGCTAGGTGGTGATCAGTGGTAGGGCCTGCATATAGCATTAGATATGTGTTGCAAGATGTGTCATCTTCATCAAACTTGTCGAGAACTGCCTGGTTTAGGGGTTTGTCACTGTAGTGATACTTCTCTGGTGTTGTCTCTGTTTTTGGTTCGTCAATAATCTTCTCATAGTCTGGTGTAGGGGATCCATCTTCTATGGTGTACCAAAGCTTGAGTATGATGAGGGTACTCTTGACCAAGGTTCACCAATGCTTGTAGTTGGATGACCTGTTGAGTGTGGGTATGTTGACTTTTGCAAGGGGAGATGATTCAGTGATTTGTAAGTTTGAGAATATGATGAGAGTGATGATGATGTAAGTGGTGTGTGAAAGTGAGAGGATGCCTGCCATGCACTGGGCAGGGCCCATAACCTGTTTGTGCAGGTATGAGCAGGCAATCAAGACTAATGTGATTGTTGTGATAGTAGACAGCATGTCCCCAATTGGGGAAAGAACAGGCAGTGGACCTGCAGCAGTAAAGTGTGTATGGACACAGCATGTGCCATATGTGGTAGGTAGAGAGCTGCAGGGAGGTGGTGAGGAAGGTGTAGTGAATAGGATAGGGATGTACTCACTCAGACATGAATGAAAGACGTCTGAGGAGCTAGTAGCATAGAGTACCTATCTTATATAGTGGATGTGTAGTAGAGTTGGGGCGGAGTGTGTAAGTGAAGTACAACAACTACTATAAGAAGGAGGGACGTGCATCGTCCAGAGATGTGTGTGGAGTGGGTAGTGCTCAGACTTGTAAGAAGCCTGAGGAGTAGAAGTATGTGTGTGGTAGGTGATGTGTATATAGTGGAGGGTGCCAAACAACAGTATAGTGGTACACACAGCTTTGTCAACAATGACAACACAGTAACTCTTCCCTCTTGGCCCTTCATGCACAAATGCAACCATGCAAACCTGCACATGAACAAGGCAAATTCAAATGCATGCATTGTGGCAGGACTTCACACACCATGGATTATTGTTAGAAACTTCACCCTGAACTCAAACACAAGAAAAACAGAGGATCTGGAGGAAAGGGTGCAAAAGTTTCTGCAGCAGTTGAGTCATCATCTTCTATCATATCCCCAATGCTACTGTCACTATAAATACCATGCATGCATCTACATCTATACCTACATCTACTTCTATGGCTGCTGATTCATCTCCTTGTTGGTATCTCTTGTGTGATTCCTCCTGGATGCTCAATTCTGGGTGTTCAGTGTTGACACAGGGTATTCTGCTCTTCACTCCAGCACCTGCTCCCCATACCTTACTTACATAAGCATGGTCTGTGCACCACATCCTTATGTATATAAGACTAGAATAGGGACACTGATCCTTAGTCAGCTTCCTACCCACTCCAGTAACATGGACACACTCATCACTCTTTACTATTGTTACTTCTGCATAATGTTACTGCTCTTGCTTCTTCTCAGGCTTCTGCCCAGTTTCTACCTGCTGTCACCATTTCATCCTCTTTGAGTAGAGAGACCCAGCCTAGGTACTGCTGCACTGTTCATCATGTTCTATCATTCAGATCATATATCTCCCTTTTTTGCAGATTTTGAGTCCCTCAACATACTTGAACATCTGGGACAGATCACTCTTGGCAACAATGCACAAATGCCATACATCAGCATTGGCACTATCAAAGGAATCATCAAAGTTAACAATATGGAATCCATGATCATGCTAAAATGCATGCTACTTGCACCAAAAGCCACAGGATGGTTCATATCAATCAGTAGACTTGATAGTCTAGGTTTCTCCATCACATACTCTTGAGGCAAGTGCAAGGTCTCTCACTCATCCAAATTACAAGCTGTCAGATCCCTTTGTGCTGGAACTTATTGGTTAGATCTCATGGTCTCATCCACCCTCAATATTGCATCAACTGCAGCATGCATCTCCACCAACATTTGGCATGCATGGTTCACACACCCCACCAAATCTCTCCACCATTGACTCACTCCTGCCATGGTCAAAGGATATCTAACTGACAATTCAATTTCCACCACTCCATGCAGTCCTTGTGCACAAGGTCACATGACCCATGCCCTGTTTTGGGTTTCCAAGCACTGCACAGCTGCCCCACTGAACCTCATTCACTCAGACATAGTTGGACCCTTTGCCATGCAATCTCTCCATCAACACTCCTACTTTGTGACATTCCTGGACAATTTTTCAGGTTTAGGCACATTTTTTTGCATCTTGAGCAAAGACCAAGTTGCCACCACCTTCGACACCTTTGTCACCTGGTCACAGACCCAATGCAATCACAACATAAAGGTTCTTCATACTGACAGAGGTGGAGAATTTGTCAATGCCATGATGAGTTGGTGTTTGGCTGCCCTCAGAATAGAACACCAACAGACAGCTCCATACTCTCCTCAACAGAATGGTCACACTGAGCATTGGAACCAGACCCTCCTGGATCAAGTCCATGCAATGATACATGGCACCTGCCTGTCAAGCAGCTACTGGGAACTGGGCCTGGACACCACAGTCCATCTCTACAACCACACCCCATCCAGTCATCTGGGATGGAACACTCCTTTTTCACTCTGGTCTGGCTTCAGCCCCCCTGATGTCTCATATTTCAGAGTTTTTGGGTGCCTGGCCTACATACACACTCCTGAAGAATGCCACACAAAACTCAAAGCACATGCACATAGACTTCTTTTTGTTGGGTATGAACCCTCATTGAAGGCCTGGCATTTCTGGGACTGGGAGGGGCACCAACTTGTCATCAGTCACAATGCCATATTTGATGAGTCTCTTTTTCCATCATGTCCAACTCCTGCCCCTACACTGGTACCTGCTCCACTTCATCTACCCACAGATGATATGCCAGCACCAGAGTACTTTGGTATCTTGGATGTGGGGGGCCAGGATATTCTACATGAGTCCAACTCAGATTCAGATCCCACACCTCCTTCATTGTCCTCATCATTGTCCTTGACACCTTCATGACCATCTTCACCTGTTCCTGCTCCTATAACTCCACCATCTGCACTGGCACCAACACATGAAAGAATGTGCATGACATGCTTCTCCCACATTCAGCAACCAATGTTTGCACCACCTCCTCTACACAGAGCTCCCATCCAAATGTGGCAAGGATCATCAGATCAACCCCTCATTGCAGACCCAATCATCCAAGAACCTCCACAGCAATCAAATTGCACAATTTGGCAACCAGCACATTTTGAAGACAGTACATATGGCATGCACCCTTTCACAGCAATGGAAGAGGAAGACTCAGATGAAGAGGATTTTGCAATACCTCTACTGGCTCCAAACCTTTCAACTCTACTCACACAGGCTGTTTCATATGACCCCTTTACATTGCATGAAGCAATGTCCTCACCAGATGTGCAATGATGGCACAAGGCCTGTGTGATGCACATGCTAGGACAGTGAGGTCACAACTGAAAGAAGGGGAATTGGCAAGGGAATGAGACAATACACCTTAGAATAGTCACGCTGTGTAGTGGATATCTCAGATGTATAAAGCTAGAGAATTATCTACTACATGAGACTCCTATATATACTACAGGGATCGGCACACAGACCATGTGCTGTCACTGTAGGGCAGGCATATGTAACTAAGATGCACAGTATCTGTGAGAAGTATCAGTAAGCAATGCACAGCATTGCACTGCATCAGTAAGTGTCTGTGGGAAATGTAGTCATAAGTGTATAGTAAGCAGCCCAATGACTAAATGAAAATGCATCATAGATAATCGCGATAAGATCTACTGATGATCTGATAAGATGAGATAAGATATCTCTGGTAGATCTTGAGTGATAAGGATGAAAGAAATCGTAAAATGAAGAGAAAAATAAGTACATTCTGACAAATACCCCCCTTTTTAGGGCAAGATGACTCAACAAGCAATAGAAATTCTGGTGGAACCAAATCCTTTATCTCCCCATTGCATAATGTCCAATGAATTGACTTCCTTGACATTGGCAAGTGATATATGTTCTAGGATCAATTGGGCTACTCAGTCTTTGATTTTGACAATAAAGTCATCTTCACCAAGATTAACCAAAAGAATCTTTACTGGTCCATGATAATCTGAGTCAATAACTCCTGCTCCAATGTGAATGGAATTTTTGACAGCCAAACCACTGTGAGGAGCAATATGTCCATAGCAGTTATCTGGTATAGCCAAGGAGATTTGAGTATCAACTAATTTTTGACCATGTGCAGGAATAACAATTTCTTCTGCACTGTAAAGATCCAATCTGGCTGCATGCTCTGATCCTCAAGTGGGTAGAGTGGCCACATCTGAAAGTCATTTGATTGGAATGGAACAATGGATGTTGAACAGATCTAATAGTGGTAGGATGTTCAATATGGAATTCTTTAACCAGCTTGGGTACATCTTTGATCATGATGTGTGCTGGTTCCCAGGAGTTTTCATGTTCCAGGTAATTCTTCCATTTGATAAGATATTGGATGAGTCCATGACGTTTCCTGCTATTTAAGACCTTTTCAACTTCATACTGCTCAACATTGTTTTTTATGATTGGTGGAGGTGGTGGTTTGACAATTCATTCTGGAATGTCATTTGGAGAATATGGTAGTAATTTGATGACATGAAAAACTGGACATATTTTCATTGACTTGGGGAGTGCTAATTCATAGGCATTGTTTGAAAGCACTTTGGTGATTGAATATGGTCCAAGTCTTTTGTGATCCAATTTTCGAATTGGTTGTCCTGTCTGTATGTTAGATGTGTCTAACCAGACCTTTTCTCCAATTTGATATTTGGGAGTATTCCCTCTATGTGCATCGTAGTACTTCTTCATATCATCAGCCACTTTCCTTAGTGCTGATTCTGCATCTTCCTGCGTTCTCTTCAACCCTTCAATAAAATTTTCTACCAAATCAATAGTGGACATCTTGCCCAGTTTGAATCCCATTCATGGATTTTGTCCAGAGTTCAACATAAAAGGAGAGTATTCAGTAGTAGCGTTAACTCTGTTGTTATAACAGAATTCTGCCATGGGTAACCAATTCATCCAATCTGATTGACGATGGTCTATGAAGATGTGGAGATATTGCTCTATCTCTTGATTGATTCTTTCTGTCTGACCATCTGTTTGTGGATGATAGGCTGTGGATAAGGCTGTCTTAATGCCTAATAGTCTATTTAACTCCTTCATCATCTTGGAAGTGAATTGAGGACCTCAATCAGATAAAATATTTTCAGGTAGTCCATGATGCTTCCAGATATGATCTCTGAACAATCTTGCCACACCTTCTGCCATTACATCTGATGTTGTTGCCATGGTATGAATCATTTTCGAAAAATGATCAACAACCACTAGAATTGAATCATATCCTTGACTGTCTGGCAATTGTGTGATTAAATCTGTAGAAATGATTTGCCAGGGATAGGATGGTATTTCATTTGGAGTCAATTCTCCTTGTGGTTTCTTTGTGATTGTCTTCATTCTTTGACAGATATCATAACTTTTGACATATTTCCCCACATATGTGGCCATTCCTTTCCACCAAAACATTCTTGACACTATCTCCAGTGTCCTCCACTGTCCTGGATGTCCTGTGATTGGGGTATTGTGGCATTGTCTTACTATGTCTACTCTGCAGCTGTCTGGGACAAGGATTTTGTCTTTGTACATGAGTAATCCTTTCTTGTTTTGTCCCCAACCTGCTATTGTAGCTGTCTTTGCTTCATCTGCTGACAATTCTACCCACATTTTGACATCTCCATCCTTCTCTTGTTCATCTGCAATCTTTTGAAGGAGTGGAATATTGTTTGTCAGGACTGCTTGTATGTGGTTTGGTTTGATGAAAAATTCTGGTTCAAGCAGTATGACATTCTTGTTGTCATTTTCCACCCCCTCTTTATGATCTGCTCATCTTGAGAGAAGATCTGGTTTGGCTGAACTCTTTCCTGGTCTGTGGGAAAGGTGAAAGTTGAACCTAGAAAGAAACAGGGACCATCAAGCCTGGTGACAGTTAAGTTTCTGGGCACTCATAAAGTACTCTAGGTTTTTATGATCTGTGAGGATCTTGACAGGACTATCTGTTCCTTCTAGATAGTGTCACCATTGCTCCAGTGCACATATAATAGTTAACATCTCTTTGTTGTAGATGTCATAATTCCTCTCTGCCAGTGATAACCCTTTGCTTATATACACCACTGGATACCACTTCTCATTGTCTCTCATCTGCAATAACACTGCTCCTGTAGCATATCCCAAACTGTCAGCTTCTACAAGATATGGTTGATGGGGTTCAGGAAAGACCAAGACAGGTTTAGAGCATAATGCTGTCTTTAGGTTTTCAAAGGAATCTTTTTGTTCCTGATCCCAGTGCCATTTGCTATCTTTTTGTAGGAGCACATTCAGTGGTTTTGCTAAATCAGAGAACCCTTGAATAAAACATCAATAGAAGTTTGTAAATCCTAAAAACAAATGAACTTCTGTAACAGATGTTGGTGTAGGCCATTCAGCTATGCCTTGAACTTTGACTGGATCCATCATGATTTTGTCAAAGGATATTTTAAGGCCTAGATAATCTATTTCCATTTGCTCAAAATCGCATTTTCAGGTTTCAGATAGAGTTTGTTATCCCATAAAATTTCAAGAACTTCTTCAACTATTTGGCAATGTTCTTCCAGTGTTGCAGTAAAGATGAGGATATTGTCCATGTAGACTACCACCTTGCCCCTAGTGATGAGTTCTCTAAAGAGATGGTTCATCATAGTTTGGAACATAGCAGGGCTATTGGTGAGTCCAAAGAACATAACAAGCAGTTCATATAAGCCTTTGTTGGTAATGAAGGCAGCCTTCCATTCATCTCCTTCTTTGATATGAACATTGTTATATCCCCATCTAATGTCAAGTTTGGTGAAGTATTTCGTGCCTTTGAGTTTGTCTATCAATTCTGAGATAAGGGGTAAAGGATAAGAGTTTTTGATAGTGATCTCATTTAGGTGTTGATAATCTTGAATTGGTTGTAGTTCACCTGATTTCTTTTTGATAAAGAAAAATGGAGAAGCCATAGGCAATTTAGAAGTGCATATACATCCAGATTTAAGATTTTCTTCAATGAATTTCTCCAACTCCTGCTGTTCTGTGAATGAGAGGTTGTACACCTTCCCCATGTGCATTTTGGCATTTGGTTTCAACTCAATAGCATGATCCCATAATCATTTAGGAGGCAGTTCATCAAAATATTCTTTCACAAAGACTGACTTGAACCCATGATATGCTTTGGGTACTATGTCTTCAAAGGATTTCTTTATCTTTTTCTTCTCTGCTTCTATTGCAAGATCCTGAGATATGTTTCAAATAGTGGCATCCTTCTCATCATCTCCTATCATGATGTAGAGAATGCAATCACCTTTCTGTACTTCATCATCATCATCATCATCATCATCATCATCATCATCATCATCATCATCATCTACTTCCACTATTTTTGGTATTTCCTGTTTCAATTTTTCTGTCTTCTTCTTCTTCCATGCACGTCTTTCTTCAACTACTCATAGATGGCATCTTTGTGGACATCTGGTAAACAAGATAATTCCTGTGTTCCAGTCTATTTCTGGACTATGGATTTTAAGCCAAGTCTCTCCAAGTATTAGATTGACTTTTCCAAGTCCTGTGACACAGAATGTTGTTCTTTCTGTATGATTTTGGACTTTGACTATTAAATCCACTGTTTCTTTGATGGATCCTTGTTCATTTTTTGTTCCATCTACATTATAGACTGGTATAGCTATTGGGAGTTTCTTGGTGTTGAGATGATTTGTTTTCACAAATTCCTTGTCTATGTAACACGTAGTAGCTCCTGAATCTATGAGGGCTTTGATTGTTACAACTTGTCCACTTTCTGGTACTTTGATTTTAACTTTAACCATAGGTAGATCCATCTTGATTCCCATGATTACATGCTTTTCTTTTTCTTGAGAGGGCATACTCTCAGATGTTTTTCTCCTCAGTCTTTTTCTCTGATGCAACATTGTTAAATATTATTTCATCAACAGGATTGCATACATTTGCATGATCAACAGCACCATCATCTGGAGTAAGTACTGAGAACCTATTCCTGGACAGTTCAGTGACATCTACTGACTGTCCTTTGCAAAACCCAAATTATTCCTCCTCTCTCCTTCATCAAAGATTAACTTCTTGAAGTCCACTGTAGACATTTGTCTGATTTCTTCATGAATTTCTCTGATATTCCTCCTCTGTGGGCAGACATTTGCCCTATGTCCCTCTTTTCTGCAGTTGAAACAAATTAGGGGTCTTCTTCTCTGTGTTGCATCTACATCCATTGGTACTGTCACATTCCTTGCCTTCTGTGTACTAATGTTTGGCTGAAGATTAGTTGGGTGTGTATATTTGGGGTTCCATTGCAATGTTCCCCTAGACTGCATAAGCTGGCAATATTCTCGCATATGCCTGTCTGTTTGTTGTGCCATCTTCTGCCAATCTAAGTACATGATGGGGAGTGGATTGATATTGTAGATTTGTCCCAGCAGGTCATTGTTCAACCCTCTTTTGTAGCAGTCTATGAGTGCATGCTCATCATAGAGTGTCTTGGCTGCTAACAAAAGAAAGTCTGTAGTGTATTCTTCTGCTGTTTTCCCCATTTATCTCAGTTTGTGCAAAGCTTGTTGCATGGTGTGTGCTTCATCTGGATCGCCAAATTGCTCTCATAATTTTGTATTGAATTCTACCCAATCTCAGAATGGCATGGGATATAGCAGATTGAGGGGATTAGCCTCATGAAGTCATTGTTTTGTGACTTGTAAGTTTCTCCATGCTTCTGCCAATCCTCCTATCATATAGGAGAGTGTGTAGGTGATTCAATCACTGTCCAACCAGGTTTTGTTTGCTGCAAATACTTCCTGGATAAATGAGTCAAGCTTGTCTCACTTCCCCAAGTATGCTGTAGGTGCAGAAACTTTTACCTGGTGTTGGGCAAATACATGGGCTGACTGGGCACTGGGTTGGCCAGAGGAACTGGCAGGAATAACTGGGTGGACTATTGAAGGTAAAGCTTGTTGTCACATCATTGCTGTGATGTCCTTCATATTTTTGGCTATGTCTGCCATTGTTGTCCCCAGACTGATTATCATGTCACCTTGTTCTTTCTGTATTCTTTGCTGCTGCTTCATCTGATTATTCATCATCTCCATTGCTTCCTCTATATCTAGTAGTCGTAGTCTCCTTGTTTCATCTGCTTCTCTTCTTTCCCTTTCTTGTTCTACTGAGGAATCTTCTACCATTGGAGCTGGTTCCCTCATTTCCCATGTGCTTGGTCCTGGTTGCATCATTGTTTGTTTCTAAAGATGAATGCTTGGGGGGATGAGTTTCGATATGGGCTGGAGTGGTCAAGGTAGTCTGGAAAGAAATGCCAAGGGAATTCCTCAGGGTGGTTGTTATAGTAGGGGTTGTGAAGCCAAAAGAACCAGATTGCCTGTTGTTGCCTGTAATTGTAGGCATTGGCATGGAAGCAGAGGAGAGCAAGAGAAGTTGCCCAATGAGTTGATGGTGGAAGAGTGCTGTATCTGGCATAGGATTTGCCAGATCGAGTCCTCTTTTCCAAGCATAGAATGCACAGAATGGTGAAATAAGATTGTGCAAAGTGAAAACTCGCTATTCCTTTTTCAAGGGAATAGGCCTTTCAACACAAAATGGAATGATGGGAGTGTGAAGGTAAATACTAGTATATATGTGCTACTAGTACTACAAAAGAGATCTTGTTACAGTAAAAAGGTATAGTACTCCTGGTCCAAACAGTTTTCAGGAGGTTCTGCAATGCCCCACTAAGTGGTAGAAACCCTAGCACTGCTTGCTGAGGCAATATACAGCCCAGCACTGCAGCTGAACTATGAAGAACTGAGACCTAGTTACAATACAATGCTCTCTTGAGCAAGGAGGGAGGGGAATAGTGATTTTGAATGGGAGAAGGATGTTATGTGAAGTTGCTGAGAGTATAGCTTTATACAATTGTGAGGCACATGCTAGGACAGTGAGGTCACAACTGAAAGAAGGGGAATTGGCAAGGGAATGAGACAATACACCTTAGAATAGTCATGCTGTAAGTGTATAGTAAGCAGCCCAATGACTAAATGAAAATGCATCATAGATAATCGCGATAAGATCTACTGATGATCTGATAAGATGAGATAAGATATCTCTGGTAGATCTTGAGCGATAAGGATGAAAGAAATCATAAAATGAAGAGAAAAATAAGTATGTTCTGACAGCCTGCAAATATGAACTCACCACCATGACCAGCATGCAAACCTGGGAACTCATTGAACTACCACCAGGATGCAAAGCTATTCAGAACAAGCGGGTATTCAAGAAGGAAGCTGATGGACAATACCACATGACTGGTCACAAAAGGGTTTACCCAGGTTCAAGGAATAGACTACAATGAAGTATTCTCTCCCATAGCACACTTTGAGTCCCTAAGATTCATATTCACACTTGCAGCTCACTTCAACTGGCATATCCATGCCATGGACATCAAATCCACTTTTCTTCATGGGGATCTAGATGAAGAGCTCTACATGCTCCAGCCCAAAGATTTCTTAGATCCCACTAATGTTGACAAAGTATGTCAACTTCTTAAATCTATATACAGCTTAAAGCAGGCATCACAACAGTGGAGTGTGAAGCTCCACAAAATACTGCTGGATAAAGGTCTTCATCATTTACACATTGACACTGGCATCTACATCCTACACATCCCAGGTAACTCATCCCACCCAGAAATGGTCATCATCATGTATGTAGACAACATAACAATTTTTGGAAGCAACCTACAATGTATCCTGTGACTAAAACACACCCTTGCAAAAGCCTTCAACATGCCTGACCTTGGCAAAGCTCAAAATTACCTTGGACTTCACATATTGTGCAATCACACTATGTGCTCTATCAAACTGGATCAATCTGCATACCTCAAGGAAATATTAACACAGTTTCACATGGCAGATTGCAATCTGGTCACAATACCTCTACTGCCATCTCTACACCTTGTCAAGAATGACACAACATGCTCATCGGCACAGCATACTCACTATCAACAACTTATAGGATCATTACTGTACACTACAATTGTCTTGCAACCAGACATTGCCTTTGCCATCATGCAACTGGCATAGTACAGTGTGAATCCCTCATCAGAACACCTCCATGCTGTGCAACATGTACTATGTTATCTCTCCAGTATGCATGTGCTGTGTTGAATATCTCACTGTACGTCGACAACTGCATCTCCTTACCTACACAATTTCGCTTGGCATCCTTCCTTTACACACACTTACACAACATCACTGCATTCCACCTTCTTTCACTTCCCACACTACACTTACTCCAGACAACGTGCATCCACTACATACATGGTCACTCTTGTACTTTAGAGTTACATCTCCACTTCAATCCTATCCTCACTCACTATATAAGACACACTGTCTACGCTACATTCCCTCAGTAGTTGTCTTACAATAACACTGACTCTTACACTTGCGTTGTGGCACTCCCCTACTGTCCACACCTACCTCCACCTCTGCAGTAATGCTCACATCACTTCTCCCATACTGGGAGTATGTCTACATGTTGTTATTCATCTCAGTTGCCTGCCATAGCCTGTGCGAACATGCTGCACCTCCATTATGATGGCTCTGTCAACCTTGTCCTCTCATGCCAATCAGACTCTGACTGGGCAGAGTCACATGATGACCACAAATCTACTGGTGCATATGTCTTCTTCCTATGTGGCACTGCTATATCTTGGATGTTGCACAAACAACATGTCATATTCCTCTTGTCAATGGAAGTGGAATATATCATGATGTCACAGACCTCAGTTCAAGCCACATGGTATCATAACTTTGCCACAGAATTAGGCTTGTCACTCTTGCTCCCCATCTCCATGCAGGGTGACAACAAAGGTGCAATCTACTTAGCTAACAACCCTGTTGCTGGACGTGGTACAAAGCACATCAACACATGGTTTCACTTCATTTGGCAGTGTGTGGAGGAAGGCTTAATTGTCCTATCTCATATCCCATCAGCCTCTGTCACTGCTGACACTCTCACCAAATCTTTACCTCAGGTTTCATTTGAGCAGCATCATGCATCACTGGGCCTGGCTTAGGGTTTATCTGAGTATGCTCAGTGTGGAGGGCTGTTGATTTTTCACTACCATATAACACTGAGCACACTGATACATTTCGAGTGAGCCTTACTTCTACCTTATCTCATCTGATCTGATCTTCTTCATCACTGGTCACATACTGTGCCAGTATTTCACACTTTTTGGGCTCCTCTCTAATCTTATTTTGCCC
>QLPN01023293.1:0-23071 GCA_003314395.1 Albatrellus ellisii
CAAATTCCCTTGGTCGTGGATCCTCTCTCCACTTAACATTCTCGGGTCTCGTCACGGCGCTCTGATGTTCAGTTCTCATGTCACTGGCAGTTTGTGGGTGCAGGTATCCAGACCCATGCAGTCTGCTTTCGGGGCCTTCTCACCGCTTTGGAAGTAG
Organism: Albatrellus ellisii; assembly: GCA_003314395.1. Taxonomy (NCBI): domain Eukaryota; kingdom Fungi; phylum Basidiomycota; class Agaricomycetes; order Russulales; family Albatrellaceae; genus Albatrellus; species Albatrellus ellisii. The sequence goes on from QLPN01023293.1 coordinate 158, forward strand.
TCGAAGTCTCCTTCTGGTTGACACATGCCGCTCACAGATCTATGAAGGTGCTCGGTTCATGACATCGTCGGCATTTATTAGCCAAAATCGGCTGGTGGTCGCATCTAACGAATTCATGCGAGTCTGGGAACTCTGCGTCCCAGACGGTAAGATCTCCAGCCCAGGACAGGGACACCACAAGCTTCTCGTCCTATGCCATCACAAAGGCTCTAGGTGGTCATACTGCTCGATGCAGGAAGCCGATTCGATGGGCCTGTATCGAGCAGTATGATCATCCGTCTACTATGCGCAATAGATGCGGCTACTTTCCACAAATGACCACCATCTATAGGAGACAACGACCTAGCACTGTGACACCCCTATTCCGACCTCCTTTCTGTGTGGGACTAAGGGCTTCTTAAAAGGCCCATTGTCGTCTTTGAACCATTCACCACCTCTCATTCTTGCAGCACCATGACTTCAATCTCGTCCGCACCTGCATCCTTCAGGGGCGATTGGATTACGCAGGAGCACCCGGACTACACCTATGCTATCGCGCGATGGACTGCGACTTCCGTTCGCCACGCAAAGGTCGTTGCCTTTGTTAGGGGCACAGATGACGTCGCCACCGCTCTGAAGTACGCGCGCGAGAACGGGCTCCCCATCGCCGTTCGCGGTGGAGGACATAGCGCGGCCGCTGCCTCCTCCATCGAGGGTGGGCTCACAATCGATCTCTCGCGCCATCTCAATGGGGTCACTGTGCATGCTGAGGAGCGACTCGCATGCGTTGGTGGGGGTGCCATCTGGGAGACCGTCGATAAAGCTGCTATCGAGCATGGCTTGGCGACCCCAGGCGGCATTGTGAACCATGTGAGTATATATCATACCGTTTCGAGAACAGCGTGCTTATCACGCCTCACAGACCGGCGTTGGAGGGTAAGCACGCGTTTCCCATCCATTCTGCAGGCCTTCGTGGATGGTTTTGATGTTCTGGCTCGTGATATGCAGGCTTATCCTCGGAGGAGGTTACGGCTACCTTTCTTCCGAGCATGGTCTTGTCATAGACAACCTTGTCCAGGTCGGTGTCGTCATCCTCGTTCATCGCGACACGCTACATATCTCTTGTAGGCCACTGTTGTCATTGCTAACGGGTCAGTATTAACTGCCAACGCTACTGAGAATCCAGACCTCTTCTGGGCTATCCGTGGAGGGGGGTCCAACTTTGGTGTATGTACCGAGTTCGTCCTCCAGCTGCATCCACAGCGCCGCACCGTGTTCGCCGGCACCCTCGTATACTTCCTCGATGCAATCCACGCCGTCATGGCCCCGTTGCTCCAGTGGTGGGATAAAGGGCCTTCCGAGAAGTCATCACTGCTGCAGCTTATCACGATTAGCCCAGATGGCAAGGTTAGTCTATGTAATTTTCCCCGCCACGCATTCACATGCCAACGCCCGCGCAGCCGTGCGTCGTGCTCTACCTGTTTTACAACGGCTCTGCCGAGGAAGGCAAGCAGTACTTCAAGGCATTCTTTGACCTCAGTAAGCGAGCACGTCCTCCACCTTCACTCGATGTCCCTCATCCGCGTATCCACAGACCCCATTCAGAACACCTGCAAAGAAATCCCATACGAGGACACAAATGCCCTACAAGTGAGTCACTTCCACCGTCATCACCAATGTCCGAGCCTCACGACCACCGGCAGAACGCATATGTCCACCCAGGGGTTTGCTACTACAAAAAGAGCGTGTTCGCAGCCACGCCCGGCCCCGCGTCGGCGCTACGCGTCGGCGAGCGTCTCGACGAGCTGACAAAACAGTACAGCTTGCGCGTCACCGTCGTCTACGAGTTCTGGCCGCTCGCCAAGATCCTCAGCGTTCCGCGCGAGGCAACTGCACACGTCCGCGCCACGCGCCGGATCACGATGGCCATCGCGTCGTGGTCAGACACATGGCCGAACATCTCGCCCGAGAGGTGGCAGGGTGCGAGGTCTGTGTGCACAGAGCTGGCGAACAGCATCCTGAGTGGCGACGATGATGTCAAGGAAAAGGATAAAATAGGGTACGGGAAGTACAGTGAGTCCGAGCGCCTCTCCCTCTCCGAGCACGTTGTAAGCTGAGATGTGGTTGCGTCTGCAGTAAGCGAGGAGGTCGCGCCGGCGACTTCTGGCGGGGCATCCGCGGACACCAAGGCATCAGAGGTGCTATTCGGCGATAACTACCCACGGCTGCAGAAGATCAAGAAGCAGTACGACCCCGAGATGGTATTTGAGCGGTGGTTGCCCATCATCCCGGAGCCTTGAGGGAGGTTCTTGTTACAAAGGTGCAGTAACATCTGAATGTCGTACTACCGCCTGTATTACTAGCAGCTGCTCCACAAAAGAATGTAACGTCTCATAATGCAAGTATTTCTTTTCAATCAGCAATCTATTGAAGAAAGGGTCCTGACAATAGCAAGCAAGCAAAATCTACCCTCTTAATCGTACGCAATACAAAGTTTTCACTGTTCGCAACCAAGTGCGGTAGATATGAAGACACGTGTGGCACGAAGACGCTGCTTATTATCGTGGCACGCCCAACTCTAGCCCGACCTCCTTGAGGCACTCCTGCGCCAGCGCCCGCGCATCCAGCGCCATAATCCTTCCATTCCTCCTCCCGTTTGCAGCGATTCTGCTGTCTCCATCCCCGGCCCCGTCGGGCACGCACTCCTCCTCGACGGGCGGGGACGCTAGCGAGGAGAAAAGGTGGTCGGACGCGACCCACGCTACCGGCGCCTTGCGGGGCACCGCCGCGATCTGGCACAGCACGGTGTAGAAATGGAAGAGGTGCGCGCGGGACGAGCGTTTCACGGCGTCCGCGACGAGCGCCGAGGGCGCCAGCGCCGGGTCGATCGCTGGGGTGCGGACGTCGTGTCAGCGCCCGCTGCAGGGTGCGATGAGGAGACGGTACGTACGGGGCAGGTCTGTGACGTATTGCGACGGGGCGTCGGATGTCGCGGCCCAGAATGAGCCGGGCCAGAGCCGCAGCTCCTGCAGCTTGTGGAGTACATAGAGCAGCTCTTCCACCCGGACTCTGTGGCGACTCGCTAAGTGCGGAACTAAACATGATCAACGGTCGACGACATACCGGGGGAAAGGCAGATTGCCTCGCAGGCTTTCATCAGCTATATACCCCGCCAGCGTTGTGCGACACCGTCCGAGCAGGGACGAGATGCTCAGGGCAGCCACTCGCTTCCGCAGATTCTCCTGATCTACATTGTTTGTCAGTCAAGCGCATACATGCAGAAGATTTGATTTCGTACCTCGTGAGGTGTTGGAGCAGATCAGGAACAATAGGTCGAAGCACCAGTAAGAAAATCGTTCTCTGGGGACGATCGTCCCAGGTGCTGTCGTTCCGACTTGCGGTGTTTCAATATTTGATGTCTTTTGCGGTGTGTCCGGTGGGACAAAGGACTCGTCCTCTGACTCGAGCTCGTGCAGTTGGCTCCCGCGTTGCAGCACCTTCGCGAGTTGGATTGCCACATAGTCCGGGACGCGCGGGTCTCCCAGTTGTGGAATGACGTCAATTTCCAATGAAGCAATGAGCGCGAGATCAAAGTTCTCCTCAGCTTCTTGAACATCCAAGGGGAAGGAATGCGCTGCAGAGCTGAGATACGATCTGTCAGATCATCAGTCTAAATGCGCAGCCATCGTAAACACTTGCCAATCAGCGAGAATGCCACCCCGAAACACATCAATCGTCTGTCGCCAGATGCCTTCAACGCGGTCGTCGGCGATCTCTGGAAGAGAATGATTGATTAGATTGCAATATTTCATTTCTTCACTTCTGCGAATGCGCGTACCCGGTCCGAAGCCCTTGATCTGGGGAGCGAGTTCCTTCACTATCCTCAAGAAGCTCGTGGTTGCAGTCTTCCACAGGGGCGGAGACTTCGACGCAGGCGGGCAGTCGTACTTGAGCTTGATCGGAATCGAATACGCCGACAACAACGCCTCGACGGTACCATCCGCGAAGACCTCGAGCCGGTCTTTGAAACAAAGGAAGAGCTCGACGAGCAGCGGCATGCACCTCTTTGACAGGCCAATGTACGTCACGCGTTTCTGCTTCTGCGCAGGCGGCGGCGGCTTTTTCGTGGGGGACGTAGCAGAGGGTGAGACAATAGATACTTCTGGGACGTCGAACGCAGCAAGAAACGGAAGAGTAGCATACTCGGACAGATCTCTCAAGATAAGGGATGGAACACCAGGCGCATCTAGTCCAATGCTATTGACTGTGTCGATGACGACAGCCTGGTATCGCAATGAGCTGAAAGGCGGACGACTACGGCCAGAGATACATACCTGAACTGGAGTAAGTCCATCAATGTCTGGTCTGAAGTCCGGGGAATATGGATACGTCAAGACACCTAGCGAAACCGCATTCGTCAGAGCTCAGATACATCAAGACGTAGGGGCGAGATACCTTTGAGAATGACCATCAGCCTTGTGATACGCTCTAGCGGCCATTCGACATCCCGTAGTTTGTAGCTAACCTGTCTCGTACCCTGGATCACGTCCACCAGCGCAACGAGACTCTCTTGCGTGAATGGTTTGGACGCCTCATTGTTCATTGTACCTAAATTGGTCCTCTTCACGACCGCATCCCCCATCTCGTCGCACGCGCTCCACGTCTTGACCCAAACCTCTTCTACGCGGCTCGTGAACCCCTCGTCCGCCGCACCGGCACCCATAGCTTTGAGCGCCTTCTCCAAGCATCGGAGGGCCGGCCCACTGATGGACCTATTGTCGAGCAGGAACGAGTCACGAATGTGGTCCACAAAAACCTCCCACGCCCTGGAGAACGATGGTAGATGCTGGATCTTGGTCACCATAAAGTCATGGAACAGTGAACCCACAGACTGCAGGGCGACGACCTTGGATCTATCCCAGGCCTGATCTGGTCTGGTGGAGATGGATACGAGTTCAGAGGCTTCTGCTGTGGTCACAGGAGAAACCGCATGCTGTCGGAGTGCCGCAGTGAGGGAGTCGAGGAGTGGGAATGTGACTTTCCATATGCACTCATCCCATGTAGCCAAGCTGAGCGTGGCACCGTATAGCTGGAGCGTGCGAAACAACGTCTGTATCGCGCCCATCCTGACCTCCGGCCGCGCATCCGTACAGAGCTGCAGGATCTCCAACAACAGGAACATCCACAACGCACTGTACTCCGGCTCCTTCTCCGCGTCCTTGCGCTTCGCCTGGATTGAGTCCGACACTCCCCAGAGCAAGCTCTCTGCCGCGGTTAGCGCAATATTTGTGTCCGCCTGGCGGCCAAAGCTCCCGAGTGTGCTGATGCACATGCGGAGGTGCTGCGGAGAGAGCGCTGACAGCGAGTCACATACCAACGTCATAGACTGGAACGCGATCTTGATCAACGTCGTGTACCCTTTCTCATTGGCGTAACCGAGGGGTGCTGGCTTCACTCGGAGGCTCGGTGGCGATGCTGCTGAGGACGAAAGGTCTCCGCCGAGCGATGGTAGAGTGGCTTGTGCTGGCGTGCAAACGCTGCTCAATACCTCGAATATCGTCTCCCATCCCACAATAAGCGTATGCCCCGATGCCTGCAAGATTAGGTGCAACGTCTCAAGACCCATACGACGTAGCTCGACGCTGGCCCCAGATGCGATACCCACATTGCCACTGTCAACCGTGATCTGTTGCGCAAGCACTTCGAGAACACGGCGCTGAACAGCAGCCTGGAGATTGCCCGTAGTACTCAAGTTGCGCGGGACGACAATGAGAACCTCATCAAGGGTGCGAGCCGCCTGTAACCGAATGGGCTGGGGAGCAGTAGGGTGACGAATCACCGACAACAGGTGCGTTGTGATCGTATTCCATGCAATCTCTGGCGATCGATATATGAGCCTGTGTATGTTAGATATTGCAACCCCGCCAAGCTTGTTGATGCCAAAGTCACCTGTGCGCTGTGCAATGTTCAATCCTTCATCAAATCACACATAGCTAGAAACCGCCTACCAGGGTGCGCACAAGATGAATGCCACTGACTCTCCGCCTGCTCGCATACTCTCTTCGCGAATCCAGATTCGTGCTTAGACTCGTAGTGCTATTCGTTCGTGAGATGTCCTCCGTGGATCCGACATCTGAGCTCAGACTGACAGACTCTGGAAGCGCTTGCATGCCCACCATCTCCGAGCTTAACTTGCATAGGGCACTGACAAAATCCTTGAATGCATTGTCCTCGAGGTTTTTCGACGCATCAAACAGCCGCTGAACCGCCATCTGCACATTGTCAGCGTCAAGGTCTGTCAGCAGCGGGTGTCGCGCAACCATCTGTGCAGACGTCGTAGATGATGGCGATGATCCCTGAGAGCCGCCTGGCCGCTGGGATATGCCCAACATTGAGGCACGCTTCGAAGGTGTCGACGGCGGTGCCTTTGAGCCCTTGCTAGTGAGCACGTAGTCTGCATTCTGGAGTGCTTCGAGCACGTCAAACCAGCTTTCGCCGAGACTGCCCGCGAGAAACATCGCGCTAGCGACGAGCACCTTGAGGCACGCCATGTTGCGCTCCGACAGGCCAGGCGCGAGCACGGGGGTGCTGAGCCCGAGTCCTTCTGAGAACGATGTGGCCGCACGGGGCGTTGAGGGCTCGATGTAAGACTCGAGACTCGAGACCACACGTGCAGGGATTGCGGACTTGGCGAGGCTGGTGAGGAAGGCATCGCGAGGTGTAGACAGCGCGAGCATTCCGGCGACGTTCGTGAGAGCTTGGTGTGCGGCGAGAACATCTACGAAGAGCTCGTCGGACAGATTCGTGGAGATGAGGAAAGAGTGTGCAGCGAGAAGCGCTGGCCATCCCGCAGCAACCATGTCGCGCACTGCCAAGAGCCCCGCGCGCGAGGGCTCTGTGGGTGGGAGCGTCGACGGATCAAGCGCTGCAGGAGCCCGCACGACCGCATCACCCGCAGCCCGTGGTTTCTGCATCATGATAGTGGTGTACAACGGCGCAGTATATGCTGCAAAACCATCGCAAAGCGAAACTATGCACTGCACGCCGAGCAGGTATATGTATGCCTCCGGAATGGGGGGCGCGTCCGCTTTGTCAAGTTGGTCAATGCTAGTGACGTCAACCCGGTAAGCCTAGTAGGACTGGCACTGGCGGTTCTCACCATTGTAGCTTCATGGCAGAGCCGTGCAGGCTCAGGCCATGCCCGGAACCCATCATACCGACCATGCCAGACATCGTCGCGCTTGCCGCTGTGGCTACCATCCCGGCGACACCCCCTACGTCGAGCCCGTACGGCGCCGTGCCAGGACCCTCAATTGCCACAACGCCTACACCGAACATCTGCTGGCTGACACCCAACAGTGCAGGTTTTTCGGTAACGAGGCGCTTGAGCGCGGTAATGAGCGCAGTGAACACTTTTGCAGGTTCAGAATGCTGAGCATCGTAGCGCTGCCAAACGTTGCGCATGAACTCGGCGTCGCTGCAAAGACTATGCAAAGGTTTTGGGATGTTGCAATAGCGATAAGTTCCAAGCTGTGACGACGTACCCTCGCATGATTTCCATAGCCAGCACCCGCATCCATTGGGGTCGCGCAGGAGCGTTCTCCGTATGTGCACCTGTGCTGGGGTCAAAGTCACCGCCTATGACCTTGATCAGTAGCATAAGAAACACCTCGGCTTCGGTTGTTAGTTCAGAGGAAAATTGCTTCAGTAAGAGAAAAACGACACGCGTAGAGCGCAGAGTTAGAGGGAAGATCGGTCTTTCTGAAAGTGCTTTGAGCAACATTGGACAGAGATGATGTTGAAGCAACAGCAGAAACTCTGGATGCTGCGGAACCCCGTGTGAGTCAACCAATCTCTATAGCCGTACGGAGTAGTACCTTGAGAAACAAGTCATAATAGTTCGTCAACACGCTCTCAATGAGCTCCAGTGCGAATGTCTTATGCAAGAACTCGAGTTTAAGGAAATGTGGCTTCTCGGAGTTCGCGAGCAAACAAAGATCCTCGAATATTGAAAACGCATCCTGAGCGGTGGGGCCAAGCACTTTGGTGGACCCATTAGGAAGTTGGATGGTTGCAGATTGATCTGCTATGTCGGAAATCATCTGGTCCTCGTTCGCGACCTTGTCCACTACAAACATTACAAGCTGTCGCAGAGTTGCCGCGGCGGTCGACGAAACCACTGCAATACGTGATTCCTGCAGCTTGAAACAGAGAAGTAATGCCTGGAAGCGACAAGGTTAGCCATGACCTATCGCAGCAGTCCAAGACAACAGAGGCGCACGTCTCCAAGGAGTTCGCCATGTATTGGGGGGAAATTGGTAATGAGGGATACGAGCGTTTGAAGAATTTTGAGCTGAATGTCAACGCCCTGGCTCATACAGTCACCCATTGTGTTAACAATGACCGGGACGGCAGAGAGGGGTACTGCTTTGAGGGATATGAGGCGCTGCAAAGAGCCAAGGGAGATTCCTACGACTTTAGCATTTTTGGTCGCACAACCCATGAACACGGGGCGCAGGAGGTCATCAGAATGGGGCCCATCTATAAGTAGCATACAACGACAAAGCATATGTCAGGGCGGTAGGAATGGCGGCGTAGCGTTCGGAAGAACTAGAAACACACCTGACGCCAGATGCAGCGTCGCCTGCTCTGGTGAGGACCGAAGAATGGAAAGGGACTTTTCCGCTGCCTTGATAGAGGGTCAGAGCAGTGACTTTCAGGACTGGCTATGTTTACACACCTCGCGTACTTCTGGATGTTTTCTCCTTGTCTCGCTTGCCAGCGACTGCGCACGAAATCATATAAGTTGATAGAGAACAGGCTCCTTACAATCAGTGACTTACGCACCTGCAGCTCTGTGACGAGAAACGCGAGCGAACTCATGACTGCAGAAGTGGGCTTCCTTGCGTATGGCTGCGGTCGTAAGCAACCCTGAGCACGCTATTTGGAGCACGAGAATGCCTTTGACACCAAAATAACAATAGAGGATGTTAGGCGCTTGGCGAATTGACGGTGCTGCGCAGACCGCGCATATACTGTAGTTGGAGGATACGAGCGTCTACTAGCACAAGTATTCAGATTCTGCGTTGCACAACTGCCAAAACTACTTCCATATAAGTAAGTTACTGCATCTTGATATGCTGTAGCTTATATTACTGACAGCATAACATCGACCACACTTTCTTCCTACCATCTCAACTGCAGCCCTTCAACAGCGCCTCCTAGATGACATCTCAACGATTCGGTGCAGTCAGCGCAAAGCATCTGGGAGCACGATGCAATACTAGTGTCAACTTGAAGCTTCCCACGGTCGTCCTCCGATTCCTCTTCTGTTCCTGGCATGTACTGAATGAGGTACATGCTCGTATCGAATCTTTGCTTACAGTTCATCTGTCGATGCCGAGTGCGCCAATGCGTGACTGACCGCCTGCATCACAACATGTCCTCCTAATCTTTCTAAGGTGAAGATGTCATAAACAATATGGCTCAGCAGGGAGGAGCCTGATGTCAGGATGAGAATAGGGATATTTGCGAATTGAAGGTGCGCAATAATTATTCCAGACAAGCGAATACATTTTTATCGAGTTCAGACTATTGTCTACACAAGACTAATCGACTGCTCTAGACGTTTGTGGTCAGTCCCGCGCAGGACGACAGCAATCTTCTTCGGAGTGCGATGGTTATACGCATTTTGGGGTTGTGCGAGTCTCAAATAATAGCTTTTGCCTCGGACAGCAGTTATTTACTTCAAGATGGACTGTACGGCCGCAAGTTAGGTTGGTTGTAACGAGAGGAATGAGGAGTCGTTATTCACGGACCGTGGCAGATTTGTCATGAAGGGCCCATGGACGTCGGATCCTCCTCATTCAGAGGTTAGGATGAAGCCGCTGTGCGATAGGAGTTGTTTCTCTTATCTTTCGCTTTGATTTTGCTCGTTCTCGCTAGTCGTCCTTTTGATTTACCCACCCTCCCATGTCCCTAGCTGTTTTGTTTCTTATTGTTTCATTCTCTTGAGCCCGGCCTTTGGTTTCACACCAGGTTCCAGTTTTTGTATCATCGCGCCGTTGTATCCTGTGTAGCCGTATGCAACTTGATTGTTTCGGCAGGCGATCCTCAGAAAACGCGCCATGTCTCGCTTGCGTTTGATGCGAAGTCGATGAGGTTGTGACACAACATGCCCCAGGATATTACGTGATGCATCATGAGATTGCTCAAACCCTACTTTAGGAGTAGCTAGGACTTACCTGTGTCTTCGGCTGCCAGCTCCACCTGCGGCCCACCGAAGCCAAGTGCCCTACAAGAGCATGGGAATAGGGCAGTGCCGTCATTGCATTATTGGTAGGGGATTGACTACTTTTGGTGCTGCTGCGGTACCACCGGTCATGATCGGGTTCAGTTCGGCGGGAACATCGTCTTATTGTCTGATGCTCCAAATCACCGTACGTGCGGTTGTCGGCCTCGTCACTCGTTACTTACTTGGGATCTCTACCTCCCCCTAGTTACTTCCGTAACCCTCCGTCGTTGCTCACCAAAGCTCCAGGGTGCTCCCCATTACACCTAGCTTTCTGTCATAGCCCTCCAGTTTTGTTGCTTGTCTTTTTCAGCGCTGCCAAAGCATCTGGCGCTCCTGATAGACTTCATTTCATCCCGCCCCTGACGTTAGCATTGTGCATCACTCTTGAATAGCTAGACCTTCTATCCGGTAATAGCTTTCCGTTGCCATCTGAACCACCGGTTCGCTCGTCCGAGGGGACTGGTTTCGGAAGGCTTTTAAAGTTGACAGAGCCCTGCGGCCCCTATAGTTGACTTTGTCTTGTCCTCTTGCACGTTTGCCATCGATTCCTTCACTCGACCATGAATCGGACGGTGCGATACCTTGTCACAATCGTGGTGGTTATGGTGAGCTTCCATTCTCGATGAATGCCATATATGGCCTGAGACAGCACCTGACCAACCTAATTCCAGCTGAGCTTAGCATCAATTTTGCAAATCTCTAATGCTTCGTCTAATCGGATGAAGTCTATATCGAGGTTGCTCGGCATGACTGAATTGTACAGCGATGTCGTTCCCGAATCCTATTACTATGATTTCGACTTGCCAGACCGGGCAGATACTGTGTTGAAAACGGTCTCGGGTCATGGCCAGGTCAACCGCAGAGCGAATGCTACTTTTGTTATGCTTGCGCGGAACTCAGACGTAGACGGCGCCGTTGGGAGTGTAAGAGAGATACAGGACAGGTTCAATAGAAACTTTGGGTATCCATGGGTCTTTCTAAACGAGGAGCCCTTTTCAGATGAGTTCAAAAAGTGAGCGTTGAGCGAGTACGATCGAGGCTATGGCTGATGTCACGATTCAGGCGCGTTGGACTCCTAATTGAAACGAAAGTCGAGTTCGCTCAGATACCGAAGGATCAGTGGTATCAACCGGATTGGATAGACGAGAACCGGGCTACTGATTCGCGGAACAAAATGGTTGAGAACAATATCATATACGGAGGTGAGATTATACGCAGTAGCTTTGATGTCATGGATGCTGAGACTTTACTGGCTATCAGGCAGCGTAGCGTCAGAACCCTTGTTTTCTTTCATGATACGGTCTGATCAATTTTTGTTCCTACAGTTATCGAAACATGTGCCGGTTCAATTCCGGTGTGCGTCTTCTGGTGACTGGTCTGCTTTGTCTAGCTGAAAAATTCTCCTTGTCAGTTCTTTTATCGACACGAAGCTCTTTTGCCCTATAGATATTACTGGAGAGTAGAGTAAGCTTATCACGTCTGGTCAGAGTAGGGCCCTCTCACCTTTTGTTCTTAGACCTGATGTACACTTCCATTGTAACATGGATTTTGATCCTTTCATGTACATGCAAGATAACAACAAGACATATGGCAAGTATATCCCGCATCTTTTAGCATCTTTGAACTATAACTTGTCACTCTTTTCAGGATTCACCATCTCCATGTACGAGTTTGACGCCACGATTCCTACACTGTGGTCTACTGTAAAAGGTGCTGAGTTGTGCTGCCGTGATTACATCCGGATCCTCATCATTCCCTATAGAGTTCATAAAAAAGTACCCCCACTATGTGTCCCCAGATAACGCGATGAACTTCCTCTCTGACAATGGCGGGGAGCGTTACAATCTTTGTCATTGTAAGTCTGATCACTTCATACTCCAGTTGTGCATTCCTTGACGGTCGCAGTTTGGAGCAACTTCGAGATTGCCGATATGGATTTCTGGCGCGGCCAAGTGTACACTGATTTTTTCAACTACCTTGACGCCAAGGGCGGCTTCTATTATGAGGTGAGTCGTCTATCTCCCATACCGTGTGTATGTACTTTATTGATATCAATTCGTCTCAAGCGTTGGGGTGATGCTCCTGTGCACTCAATTGCGGCCGCCCTCTTCACAAGCAAGGAAAAACTCCACTTCTTTGGTGAGATTGGATACGAGCATAATCCCTATACGCATTGTCCCGCGGACGAGGTCGCTTGGACACGCGGACGTTGTTCCTGTGATCCGAAGCGCAATTTCGGTGCGTCGCCATCATGCTTGTTGGGACATTCTTACTGATCCTGTTGAAACGTTGGTCTAGACTATGATGGGTACTCCTGCCTCAGCAGGTGGGACCGCGTCCACGGATAGAATGGACGCATGGCGATAGGCGCTTGATTAATTATAAACTATCCCTGGATTTAGACAAAATATATCACATATAGACTAATCTTGCATACTGCTTTGTAGATATCTATTCCTCTGCATCTATGTACTCTGCTTTCGCGCATATGGTAGCTGATGCTGCTTAATCTATGCTGCTTTGCTTGTAATCGATCGTAAATCAATGTGCTCATGACTTTTCGTGTTTCACGTCTCTTTAACTAACTGATGTCTATCTTATTTTGATCCCTAGAATTCTTTTATCCCTCACAAGTCATGATAAAATTTAATGAGTTAATTTTTAATAGATTTAGCGATGCATAACGGTGAGTAAACTTCTCATTTCTGATTGCGGTTTCTATGATACTTCGGCATTCCTATTGGCGACAGTAGCGCTCGTACGCCGACCCACCACGAATCATTACAAACTATGGTTTTCGGGGCCCGCAAATCGATTCATCACGACAGGGCGCCCTAGATATGAATATTAGTTCAGCTTGCTGTTGCGCTCGGGCTGCAGCATGCATTTTAATTGCACGAGGTTCATCCGCACCCAGTTCTCACTCGCTGGCATGTTATGGGTCTTTATAGCCTTAGCATCATTCTGTTCATCCATTCGGGTAATGTCATGCATCCTAAGTCGGTTCGTCTTCTCGACTCAACCAATGAATCCCAGCTTGGGGATACTAATATACGCGATTAATCAATAATGTTTATAACTGGAACATCACGCGCGGCGTGGGAACACTGGAGCGAAAAAAAGAGGGCAACTAATGATAGTACGAAAGAAACTGATGAATGAGAGAGCAGATGCTTGTGAGAGACTGTGATTGAGCCCTTATATACGATAGGAGGTGGGATAGAATGCATGAGGAGAGAAGAAACATGTAATAAGGGAGGATGGAAAGTGCATGATAACGGTGCGGGCAAGGGGTATAATCTGACGTAGTAAGGAATTAGGGGAGTATGACGTAGTCTTGGTCGGGTGTGTGTGAGGTAGTAAGCCATAACTTAGGGTAGTTCGATAGGTACTTTTTTTAATTATTTTTCGGTTCTCATGCCGAGTCTAATGCCGAGTCTTGTTTCTTGTTCAGATTGTCAGCAAGAATCAGATTTGAATCTGCGAAATTACGAACTTACGAACTTGAGCTTGCGGCGCGGATGCTGAAGGGATGGTACATAACTAGCTATTTTACGCTCCTTGTGTGATTGTCGTTCCTCCTACTCCCCTATCGGGCTGTTCTGGTCCAGGAAAAACGCGCTATACGAGTTGCTATTGTGGTCGTCTGTCCGTTCGTTTCGACAGAACTGGCCTAATGTTTCTTGTTGAGTTTTATACAACTCTAGTGTTGAAGGACGGGCGACTGTTTTGTGTGACGAGAATCTGGGGATCGAGACAGAGTCTGAATTTGAGGCTCCGTCTCAAACAAAAAGTCAGTGAACGTGAGCATCTGACTCGAAGGCTTTGAATCGGCCACTGGCAACAAGACATCTCGATCAGCGGAAGGTGCACCTTCCGTTCGAGAGGAGTGGGTCCTCCTTCCATTTATCAAGTTTTTTTTTTCATGATTAGAATCTATTATACGATTGGTCGAATTCTGTAGACTGATCAAGATCTCCCGCTGGTCTTGAAATGGCAGCAAACCACGCATATATGCACTCATATGAGTACACATCATCACCGAACGTCAATTTGTCTCCCGCAACAGCTGACTCAAAAGACATCGAGGATGATACAGGTCATCTGGACGTTAGCAAGCCTTCAAGCCCTTGTGTGGTCCCTAGCTCTAGTACTCCTGATCTGTCCTGCACCTCATCAAGCCCTGCTCTGTTACAGGCTTCTAGTCTTCCCGGTGTAGCTGAAGGACCTGTCGACTGCATTCCTGGTGTCTGCTCCTTTCAGTCTGGGCCAGCGCAAACCACTAGTTATAATTCCACTCGTGATCTAGAGACGCTGTTTACTCGACGACTGGATCAACTTCTAGGTGCTTGTATAGAACAGCCACGCAATCCTCCATCTGCTGGAACATCCCCTGGTCTCTGTGACAACGAAGCTGCGTCTCGCTGCTGGTGTTCTCTTCACCCTTCGCATTCTGATTGCATGGATCCTCCTGCTGTGGAACTTCTCCGTCCTACGGCTATCTCTCCTCGCTTACTTTGTGCTAGTTTGTTTACACCTAATACAGAAAACACCACAGAAGTGTCCAACATGTATCACTCAAACAAACTTTCAGGATACAAGCCTTCCAATCAAAAGAGACCTCGCTCAGAACACCTGAACCGGCGTGTCTTTCTGCACCACACGCAAACAGCCTCTAACTCGTTCATCTCAGAGACAGGAAACGACGCTGACATGTCAATTACGCAATCATCTGCGTCCTCTGACGATGTCGATATGACCGTTGGAGCACCATCTGCTAAACGACTCAAACTCATGCGCGATGTTTCGTCTCTGCAACGTCTGAGAAAGGTAGATGCCAGCGAACCGGCGGCTCTCTCGGACGCAAAGTCTTTGAGGTCTCGGAAGAATCTTTGCGAGACTGCAACCAAGGGCCGCGCTAGGATTCATCAAAGAGGAAAAGAGGTCACATACTCTTGGGAGGAATTCAGCGCATATATGGACTTACAATATCTACACAGGGAGGGAATGTCATTGAAGTTATCACACCGTCGTTCTTCAAGTCCACGACATTTGGATCGCTTTCTAGTTCGCACGACTTTGACTCGTACATCCCTACGGCACCAGCTTCTCCCTTACCAAGCCCTCATCATTTCCCTATACTAAGGCATGTCCCAGATTTTGACCTCATCCCAAAGGCGCCGTTATGCATGGAAGATGCCGCTGAAATACGGGTGCAAACATTACTCAGCAAAGAAGCTAGAGGATGTTCACGAACTGGCTTGATGCACTCCGAGAGAGTCGTATCGCAGGGCACTGAAATCGCGAGCTACCTCCCTATGCGCAACGAAAAAACAACTGGAGGAGAAGAAACAGTCATTAACGAGGTCGACAATAGAAGAAGCGCGATAAAAAATGTCAGGAACGAGGCGGGTCATCCTGGAGACACTCACCAGCATCAACACGGCGGCGTTGAGGCCAATTTCGTTATCGATGCCGGCTTTATACAGGCAGCAATCATGTGGATACTGACGGTAGGTTCAAACCTCGCTTGTTGATATTTCTGCTCAGGTCGGTACGGGTAATGTGAATTAGGTATCTCCGTCCAATCCGACAAAACCGAAGTTGTATTCTCGAGATCTACATGATCAGCTTACGAATTGTCCAGGCACACGGTTCTTAGCTGCATATCTCTTCAGCAAGTACTGCCAGTTGATCACAGATGAAGGGACATTCACTGAGCCATCATCGGAGGTGCTTCGCTCACCTGTGCCTTCTGAAGCTAGAATCAGTATTCAAAAAGAAACCGCTTCTGCTGTCGATCATGATTCCAAGAGAGACCGTCAAGAACAGTTGGACGAAGGCATAGAAAGGCTGATCTGGGATTCTGCGGTCGCCTCTGTCGCCTTGAGTGTCAAAGTCTGTCCGGTCTGTGTTACTCCCGTGCTCGATATTATCCTCACCACGTGCTTTGAGATTCACCGCGATACCCTACCGCCTTTAAGCCCGATATATGCGCGTCATTATCTAGTTCTCGCACCGCATGACATGAGTCGGGAAGATCTCGAGGTAGTTTATTATACCCATGTTCTCGCATCAGCGGGCTGCTGAACAAGTTTCATTAGATTTCGCAACGAGATATCCTAGAAGCTAATTCGTACTGTCTGGGGATCCCGATGCCTCAAGCATATTTTGACGAAGTATATCTTGTACTGCCAACTCTTCGTCATGTCTTCCCTAAACCTCGCTGGACCTTGATTACAAACGAAGCATGGAGGCTTCTGCATCTTGCTGTCTGCAGTACGCCGATCAAACACGTTGATAATAGTTGACATTTAACGCCTTAGCAGAGTCGGATATATTTTACTTTCCTCTTTCCGTGCTCACTGCAGCTGCGCTGAAGGCTAGTTTTGAAGGCTCTCTCAAGCGAGCCGGACCTCATGAAGATGGTTTGCGAGGTCATTCAGGTCATGATCAGCATGTTGGTACTTTCATTTCGTTATCGTCTCCCAACTGATGAAGCCCCAAGGTGTGCATACTCAACAATGTTCTGAAAGATGTTCAAGATGTCTTACGTGTTCCCAAGGTCTGGTGCTTTCTATCTCTATATTGATTCTTAAATAAACTCACCCCAGTGCGTGCTTCATAGAATGCGTTAGATCGGTGTCACACGTGGTTGACATCTTTATGCACTGATAAGCAAGCACTGCTATGACAACGGTTGCCGGTTTGATCCAATAGTTTATATCGGATTCAGAAACGACGTGTATGATTGGTAAAACTGGCTAGCACACAAAGATAGAATGATGGCGGAAATACGATGCCCCTGGCGCAGGGCACCTGCCGAACTTCATATTTTGTTAAGATCTCCGACAAATGAGGGCGCGCGACACGAAAACAACTGGAGCGTGGACTAAACCCAGAGCGTACCGTAAAAAGACAAAATAAATGAAAGGCGCGAAAAGCCGAGACAGAAAGGTTGATAAATGTTATAGTAGTAATAGTAAGATAGGAGATAAACAAAAAGTAAGGGTTAGGAAGGGAATGGTGGGGAAGCGAACGAGTTACGAGCTATAGACACAATGAACGCAGGAGAAAGACTTCGGGTGAAAGCCCCTAAGACACACCGAACAAATTTGAAAGAACCCCTGACGCATGGGTCAGTAACCCAGATGAGGAGGATGCGACGTGCAGAGGACTCCTCAAGCCAGCGACCGAAAGTAAAAACCGTTGTCCAACGTGGGGACTCACCTCGAAAAACGCGGTTCGAGATTGAATATAAGGTCAAATATCTGGACTACGCGGAATCACATACCTCTGAAAAATCGTCCAGCGCAGGGACTCATAAAAAGAACAACCGCTCAAAAATCTGTGTCGCTAATCTATCGTTCGATGTCTATCTTGACGTTTGTGTACTTTTTATCTGTGATGTAGCTCTCTATTGCTGACAGGGTGCAAACGGTGGTCCAGCGACCGCTCCACATTCCGGGAAGTCCAGAGGATATGCCAACGCTCTCCGGACATAAAGTGCATGTACAGCCAACATATATAGTTGCAAACCACGTGCAAGTGACGAGACACAGGAAATGTATAAACGTTCCATCCCTAACTCATCCGTCGGAAACGTTATCGAAAGCCTTTCCCTATTCAAAGAAAGCAGTATGAACATACGATCCATGCAGTCTGAAAAAATAAGATTATAGGATATGCAACGCACCTCGTGCGATTGATTTTGTTATTATCAAACCCGGTTCTTTCTCCGGTCAATACCATGCCTACCAAGAAGCCCCCTTCGCAAGTCGTTTCTGGGCCGTCTACCTCCTGAGGCGACATCCTTGCAACATAGCGAATAGGTCAGTATATGCGACATGTAAGCATACGAAGCGACTCTCACCTCTGGAGCATTCTGTCGTCTTAGTCGACGCTTTCTAATTATTTTTGCGATGAATGCCCACATGTCTTGATGACTCTCACTGGCCAGAAACAGGGACAAGAAGTAAAGCCGCAGCTGGGGACGAGATGGAGCCCTACCCCTGTACCCCTATATCATAAGGGGTGCTGTGTAACCCATCGGCTTACCTACCAGTTTCATCCTCCCCCTATCTGCCAACATGTCACACACACATCCACCTACATATATACGTCATCACATCATTGCATCGTGTTGTGTTTCTCTCTGTTTTCACATGTCAGGTTCCCGCACATGCTTTCGGCCTCACTGCTCATGCATTCCAACATTCCATATCCTATTTAAGTCTCTCATATCAGTCCCTCAGATGCATGGTCTTTTCTCCCTTCTTCTCATCATTGTTCCCTCTGCCACTCCTGTATCCTCTCTAGAGACTCTGCTATACAGTCACCTGTCTTGTTTCACATTGGCCCAATCATCCCCTTTCTGTCTCTAGTGTTCCCATGCCACACATGGGTTCCATGCTGAGGGGATTTTGGTTAACCAAGCAAGTTAGGAGTAAACAGCTTTTGAATCCACTGTCATTTTCAGGGGTCTTGTGAGGATTCAGGGGCCATCTTTTAACCAAGCAAGTTAGTGTTGAACATTCTTACTTTCTCACACTCTATACTGTACTTGGCACACACTCTCAGCCTCCATTATCTACATGGTCTGTGCACAGTCTCTACTTGTATTTGTACCTGCAGCTTTGTCCCCAAAATATTGTTGGAAATATTCACGGTATTTGTTCAGCTATGCTACAATTATTACTTACATGTCTTCTTTACGTCTTAACTAACACACGTTCCACTTACCCACTTCCCAAAAACACGTCGTCTTGGAGCGCTCTAGACCGCTCCAGACCTACTTACATCACTTACCACATCAACCACGTCATAGAGCACTCTAGACTGCTCTAGACTACTTACCCCACGTTTGTGTAGCACATACTACAACCCCACATACAACCCCGCATTACAGCGCCGCCTGAAGCCAGTGCAGTGCGCACTATATCTACAATACCCCCCACGTTCTGTTACAATAAAGCATTACCCTACAATGCTTAACCACGTATTACTCCTCTGCGCTGTTGCGTACTCCACTGCCTACCACGTTCCAATCGCATTCACCCTCTCCGCTGTCCTTTTCTCAGCCTGCCCAACCCTGCGTCATCAAATATTATTGACTCTAGTTGTTCACTCTCACACATGTCTGCAGTTCTGAGCCTCATCACCATGAGAGCTCATCAGAGGAGTGGATATGCCATGGTACATAAATACTGGAAGGTGCAATTTAATGTGTGAAAGTGTGCATTGCCTGGTGTTGCAGTATGTTGGCTGAGGATGCTGATAGTGTATGCTAAGTCAGGTCACATCCCTAGCATTGTGTACATTAGTGTGCTGACTGCACTCTGGTACCTGTGTATTTTTAGACATTCACATGTTTCATTCACTCCAACCTCCCACATACTCATTACATCATTTACTTACATCTTATCTTACAATCTACACCCACTTACACCTCCTCTACCACACCCTTCACATTACATATTCACACTCCACTTAAACTCTATTTCACAAACACTACATAAACTTCATCCCCACATTCTGCAGTCTCCTTAGACATTTATCATAATGTCTAAGTGAGTACTACCCACCTCATCCTAACCACCCACTTACCTATCCCTGCAGCCACTTCTTACCACTCTGTGGCACCTACTGTGGCACCACTTACCACATTGCCACTGCAGCAATTACCACCACCTTGTACTTCATCACCAGTGTCTGCTCATCCCTGTTCTCACATGTATGTCCATGGTTGCTTCAGGAGCATTGAGCTTCATGAGTTGTGTTGAACTTTCTTGTGCTCCATACTATACTCTGTACACACACTCAGTGTTACAGGGCAGTTGCCTAGGCACATTGTAACAGTTTTCTTTTTTCTTTTTCTTTTGTCTTACTTACTATTAGAGTGTAGTTTTACTACAGCTCTGAGCTTATCTCCAACTCTACATAGTAAGGACTCTATCTTGTCTGCACAGGAATGAGCCAATGCTAGAAAGGAGAAGGAGAACAGATTGCATTGCAGCAAAGACATAGTGGGTAGTGGTGCAACTGAAATTGCAGAGTGGAGATACATGGTTAGACATTATTGATAATGTCTAAGGGTGGTGGAAAGTGGGGGAGTGAGTATAAGTAGTGTGCATTGAACAAGGTTCAAGTGGAGTGTGAAAGTTTGTAGTCAGAATGTGTTGTAAGAATGTGGGTTAGAAGACATAATAGGGATGTGTGTTAGTTTGTATACAGTGGAGCTGAATGAAATACACAGATATTCCAACATATCTCTCTACCTTTACAGTACTATAGTATTCACATACTTAGCTGTGAGCTTAGCTCCAAGTACTGTAAAGTGTCTTTTTCTTTTTATCTTTCTTTTATTTATTGTAACATGTACTTGCTAAGGACTTGTACACACAGGTTTTTGCAGGTGGTGAAGATGATAAAGTGCAAGATTGTATAAGTGTAGAGGATCCCCATTAGGGATGAAGAGGCCATCATGGCCGCAAGTGGTAAGGTGATGGCAAGAGTGGCCACATGCAGTAAGGAGAGAGTAGAGACACTGCAAGGGCTAGAGTGAGAATAAGGTGTAGAGGTAGAATGTAGATACTCACTCAGACAGTGATGAGAACATCTGAGGAGTAGTAGTGTATGGGAGTCATCTTATATAGTGTCTGCAGTGTAAGTTGGGGTGGAGAATAATGCAGTAGAGAACAAGGACTACCATATGAGTGAGGGGCACATGTTGTCCCAGGGTGAGTGGGTGTATGTCTGAGGAGAAGAGGTGGGGAGAGACATAACATGTATGTGTGTGGTATGTAACTAGTATGTAAAGGGAGAAGCTGAACAAAAAGGTGTAGCGTATGCATGAATATTCAACAGTATTGAAATATGGGCAGGGCAGCAGACTGAGAGATGACAATGATATAAAACAAACAGGCATTAAGCCCAAGACTGATTGAGATTGTGAAAAGGGCTAAAGCCCATCAGGGTAAGAGAAGAGGGCTTAACTGCCACATCTGTAAGATAAGAGAAGATGTGTACCAGATGGTAGAGGGTACACAGAAGAAAGAGAGAGCTGCATAGAGCAGGTATGTCAGAAGGGAGCTAAGAGAGTAGAAGAGATGCTCACCTCAGCACATGCAGAAGTGCTGAGGTGAGACAAAGACAAGGTAAAGAAGATATTGTAAGAGCAAGATAGAGTTTAAGATGAGCTCAAACCATAAAGAGAGAAGAAATACCGATAAGATGAGATAGAGATAAGTATACTTAATAAGTAAACAGTGTGATCAGCATCATAAGGTAATGAAAAACCAACAGATACTCATCCAGGAGATACTTCAGTGGGACCATGGCTTGATTTGTCTGAGGTATCCCAGCAAGTGATAACTTTGCCTTCATGATTGCCATCATAGACTCTGTCCTCATAGATCCACTGGTTGTGTTTGTCACAGTACATATACTCATCTTATTCTTCTGTATATTCTTTGAGGGTAACCAGGATATGGTTTCTGAGGAGTTGTCTATATTGGCAACAGGCTTCAGTGTCTAGGGTAATTTCTCAATGAATGTTTGCTGAAAGAAGTGAGTTATCTGATATAACTGGTTGTCCATTGACAAAAATGATGTGAGGGTTTGGATTGGTGTGGGTGAAGTAAGCAAGTTGGTGGTTGATGTAAAAGAGTTTGTTACTGCTGTCATATTGGAGGTAATTGGGCCACTGGCATTCAGTTACTTCTAATGAGATAGAGTTGGCAGGAAGGAGTTGGGAATGATAATCTCCTGAGAGATTAGATGATGTAGAAGCTGTAGTGTTGGTGCATGTTTCCTAGAAGCATGTTGGTTGTTAGGAGGAGTTTGAGTCTTGTCAAAGTGCTAAGAATGGCCTCTTAGACAGTCTTAGGGATTGTTCAATGTAGGGGACTGCATGCGAGGGTGGTAGGGACCATGCATGGGTGGGGTAGGACACCATGCACAGGTGGTAGGAGACCCTGCATGCAGGTAGGGTAAAAGACCATGTGCAGGGTAGGACACTGCACGTGCAGGTGGTAGGACGCTGTGCATGTGGGTGGTAAGACACCATGCATGGGTGGGATAGGAGACCATGTGTGCAGGTGGTAGGGGACCATGCAGGTGGTAAGACACCCCATGCGGTGATATGTACTGTGCTGGGCTGAAGGGGAAGACAAACCACAACCACAGCAATTGCTGGAGGGTGCAAGCCATAAGGTTCTCTAGACACCAAAGTAGAGAGGATTAGTAGTTAAGGGCAATGAGCATGATAGTATGACTCAACTAGAGCAATAAGGGGAATGTGATGTGATGTGAAGGAGAGCACAGTAGAGATCCCAACATAATGGGACAAAATGTGACACAGTAGAGAACACAACACAATGGAGAACACAATGCAATAGAGAACGCAACACAGCGCAATGCAATGGAGAACACAACACAATGATAGATGTGACTTACAGGGAATGTGCACTTTTCTTGATAAGAAGACATGTGGAGGGAAGATCTAAACGTGCCTTTTAATTATGGACTCAGATGGGGAGGAGAAGTCAAATCATGGGCAGGGGAAATCTGCTCTTTTTCTGTGGATGATGCACTATCTAAATACAAGTCTAGCTCCAAGACTGGAGCACAACAAATCACAA
>QLPN01023331.1:0-13187 GCA_003314395.1 Albatrellus ellisii
GGCGAGGGCAAGAAAGTCGTGCTTATGCTTTCAGCGAAACCTGTTCCATCAACCCCTGCACCGGCTGCATCATTCTACAGCGGCCTGAAGAGTAACTCTGCCAACGCCGGCTCTAATGCAACCACGAAGGCGTCGATACACTCGTCTGCGACGTCGAGCGGGACGAAGGGGAAAGGCAGGCCATTGTCTGTTGCTGAAAAGCTGATAGCGGAGGACCAGGAGCGCAAGCGGCGGTAAATGAATCGCGACTCCGTCGCTGCCTAGAGTGGAGAAGGGAAGAGTGAACGAGGGAGACAGGGAAAAAGAGAGCGGGAAGAGCGAGCGAGGGGAAGAGTGATCGAGCATTGCTGCAGGTGCGCGTGGCATTGCTGTGCGACCATAAGTGCTGCAACAAGGATGTGAGGAGATGTAGGTGGCGAGGGAGAGAGTGTGAGTGGGTCGGTCGGTCGGCCGAGCGAGTACGAGCCCACACGCTTGCCTTGTGTGTGAGCCGTCATTTGTAATGCCTGTAATAAAAGCCCATAAGATGCATTTGGGCGGTGGTGTAGAGTAACGTCCCTTTTAGGACACATTGTATCACAGCTGCGCAGGCCAGGTCTCTTGCCGAGGATGCACAGAAGTGGCACATGTAACCCGATCTAGCGCGCGGAGATCATATGTTGATCAAACTGAGAACCTCACAAAGCGAAAGATCTCTGACGCGAAGGGATTGGTGCGTACTACTCTCGGGGGAGCAGCAGGAATCGCAAGGTATAATGGTCAGGTATTCCCGTCTGAACTTGAGATGTAGAGTGGATCGAATCGAATGATTGGTATGGTGAAAGAGCATTGTACGGAGTGAGTGGGTTTCGGCGGTGATGGGACTCGAACTCGCATTGAGACGTTACCATTGGTTCGAATTATTGCATATGACCTTCGATGGGATCGTTGTCGAGTCGCGGTGCGGGGGAACGTACGCAAGCGACGAGCCATGGGGCTAGCACACCACCCAACGGGCGGGCGCTCGCGGTGGCACGCGTCCGGGTCTGTCAGGACCCCCAATAATTCCTACGGGCCGTTTGATTCAGAAAGAAGTGATGTCCGTATGCGTGGTGCTGCGAAGGGCAGATTGTGTCCGGATGGGTAACGGCCTCCGGGCTTCTTCCGAAGATATGTCTGGATGTCTCAAATGGCCTTGTGAAACAGTGACATCTTCTCTATAGACATAAACACTACGAATAACTGTAATATAACAAATTACACAACTATTAATCAAGCTCCTTATTCTTGTGAGAGTGTTGTTCCACCTCAATGAAACCAGCTATACCCCGCTCTAACCTTGTAAACATCTGTAAGGTTTCAGGACTAAGCTCCAGGCCAATGGTTGTTGATTTAGTGAGACAGGGAATGATGGAAAGAATGGACAGGGGAGGAACCATAGCAAACCGATTAACTTGCCATACTCTCTTAAGTGAAGTGACAGAGTGAAATTGACATAGATGCGTCTACTCGTAGACCTTCACTGCAGCACACGACGACGCGGAGGCATTGTCACATCCGTTGATTGCGCCATGTTTACTGTACTGCCTATTGGATTTTTTATAGAGAACATAAACTATAAAAATCCCATGAGAGCCCATAACAGCCAATATACCTCGCATGAGCCTGCTTACCTTGAGCCACTAAGATTTCTAATTCCACCAAAACAGACATGAAATCTCCATTTCACAAAGGTCGAAGACTTGAGACACCTGCAGAAGAGATAAGATTGAAATGCGGGGTGCATGATTTCACAGCTTTTGTTATCCTGCTGATCACTTAAAAATAGTAGAATAATCAGACTCATTTGGGCTAATACCAGTAATGCCTTGAGGATTGAAACTCTTGGACTCACATACAACTTGCTAGCTACTAACTAATTTCTACACTACATATTGAAGTTGTTATGAGAACCGATGTCATGTTCGTCCATGTCCAAACTTTGTAAGTGGCCTCCACCAGCTCCGCCAAGTGATGTCCAGATGGGATAGTGGCCCACCGGCCCAAAATGTTGCCTGGATACTCGAATGGCCTCTGCCAGGGTTATCAGGTGTCCTGGTCTGTCCCACACTCAGGCTGTCTGCAAGGCCTACAAAGATCTTCCAATACATGATGGCACCATTTCCAGATGATGACAAACCACGAGACCAATGACCCGGTGAGCCTGGGCTACCAACATCCTCATAAGTAAGGATATACTATGCAGTTTGAGTTTGAGACGACATTTGTAGCACATCGTGTTCATAGTTGGTCTCAATGCCAGAGCCGAGCAGAGGATGGCTGTCCTTTCACAAACCCTAGGGAACAGGTACATATTGTTTTTCCAAACATGGGGTCGTATACACAATTAGTAAGGAGGGCAGTTTCAGAAGGGACAGAGAGCAGGAATTATCCTACTCACCTGAAGATACACGGCACTGATGAAAGCAGGGAAAAGCAGCAAACATCTGTTGGAGTTTACAGCAACGTGCGACAGCGACTGCGCGTGACTGCGTGCGACTGCGAACGCGCGAATGCGCGACTGCATGGCTGCGCCACATGGACCTCTCGCGGGACTCAGGGACAATACGGACGGACCCGTTGATTACAGAAAATTTCTCTTGCATCTTTTCTTTTCCCTCAGTCTTCTATGAAGAGACTGAGGTCAGTACCTACTTTCTATGGCATTTGTGTTTTATGTTTTCTCACTATTTCTTCCTGTAGAATATTATTCTCTTCTTTCTACAGTCGGTGTGCTCTTTCCAAGTAACCTCCTTCAAAAACATCAACTCTGAACTCAAAACTGAGTCACAAAACAGCAGGGATGGCTTTCTGCAGAGATGCAGTCACTGTTGGGGCACTGTCAGGGTAAGTGACTATAAGTAGTGGGTCATCAGTCTAATGGAACAGCATCTACTGCTGAGTGCAAGTGCCCACAATCAGTTGCCAGTGATTAGTTCAGTCTCCCTTACAATGTGAAGCCTTCTCTCTATTTGCAGCTGGTATCCATTAACTCACTGTAATTACCACATTCAGGTGCTTACAGCACAGTTTTGTCTTTGATCCATTGATAATGACCTGGCCCAGAGGATAATCGTTCTGGTTACACCAGAGCAAGACTCTTCATGGGGAAATTTGACCTCGTCTGAGTCGTCAGGCAGATGGAGGGATCAAGTGTTTGTCATTGCTGAGCGAGGGTGCCCGTAGTCAGCTACGCTTGCCAGTGCTTAGTCCAGTCTTCATCGTTCTTGCTTGTATTCTAGCCTGTTCTGTATCTGCAGCTAGTGTATCTGTCAACACGCTGTAATTGCCCAGGCGCTCACAGCACAGGCTTATCTTCGGTCCATTGGTCACGACTGCACCCAGACCAACCCACCTTGCACCGCGACTAGCTTTTGCGCCCTTTAATTTTATCCTATCTTGCGACGACGTTGTGAGATTGTGGACTCTCATTCTCCAAGACAATCAAGGGCCTTTCCATCACGCCAACCTGACCAGTCCTATAATTTTGGTGCAGGCATCCTTGGCATTCACACTGCAGCTGGTAGCCTTCTCAGCCTTGTGGAGGTGTTCGGGGTACGGGTCTTCTTTCAGTTCTACAGGAATCTTAGTGGCTGTTGGTTTTTGGCGCAGGGGGTATTGCCGGGCTGGAAGATCATTTTTCTGGTCTTGTTGCAATGCACAAGGGTCCACTGAAGAATGCCGAAGTGTGTTCTCCAGTGCTCCGTCAGTGCATGGACAAATCGTCTGGGCTATTTCACCTTTCTTGCCTGCCATGTTTGTACCATAGATGACAATGCCCATGCGGGATATGCAGCGCGAACGTTGAGATAATGAATAAACTTGAGACGATCAGGCAGCAGTGGAAACTCGCTCGCGTCCTCCATGCAAACATAGATGCCGCTGAAATAGCAGTCTGTCTGCAATGGCTCGTGTGCTTTGCCAACAACTTTTGGTAAGTAATCATCAGTCAAAGTTGAAAATCAGAGCCATGTCTGAGTGTCGCTACAGATGGGAAGCATGCTAACAAGAGAGGGCAGGGGTTGTGAAGGTATAAGCAGAGTTGAGGTGCATGAGAACGCATCGCCATCCTCGTACGTTTCATAAATGTGTGCATGGGCAAACACGGTACTGGCGCGCGCTCTTCAGCGTGCGTTACACTAGTATACGGCTGATCGATGTCATTGTCAGACCGATGAAGTGTTTGAAGTGTTAACCGTGATCTCTGCCGAGTGAGGCTTGTTTGCAGTCAGTCGCTACAGTTCTCACCGCTGTTGCTTGCAATCACCCGCGAAACCTCATCTGTGTCTGCAGCTGTGTATCAACACGTTGCAGTTTCCGCCTTCTGGCGCTCCAGCTGTCGGCCGCATGTTCAAGTTTGTCCTGTGTTCAAATGGAAAGTCCATGGTGGATCTGCTGGTGTGTGATGTCAGCTGCGTTCCCCAGCATGGGCGCCATAGTATGCTGCTCACTCCCGTGACAAGTCCGCCCGCAGGCCCACCAGTGTCCCTAAAGTCCTGCAAGCTGGCGGTGGCAGTGGCGTCGTGGCGCGTAGTAGCGCATGAGTAGCGCGTAAAGTATGGTGCGGACGGGCGAGGCATGGTACCCACGTCGTCCCTCATGTACTCCATGCTTCCGCCGCGGCTACATGTGCGCTGTCCTCGGCCCTGGTCGACCCATGCACACGTCCAGTGTGATCTTTTGAAGTGAACGGCGACAGTCTGAGCTATGATAGACTTGCCCATTCATACCACCCCATTCAGCCAAAACATCCGGCCTTGTCGGTTCCTTTTCGTCGGCAAAGTCGTGGCAGTCCTGAGGATCTGAGGATCTCTCCGTTGTACCAGCGACATACTGCACCAAGGGTCTCTGATCTGGTGTCTTGCGTGTATGACACTTGCTTGCTGTCGTGATCGAACCGCGCAGCACGTGCATAGCACGGCGTCAGACCACCTTGTCTGAGCTTGAGCCAACCTTGCATGAATATAAGAACGAGCAACATACGACGATTGTCTGTCTATGGGAGTCATCAGCCTTATTTTACGGTACCCGGAGGGAATAAGAACACCGCCCGACGTGTGGTCCTTGCCTCGTCATGGACAGCATTTTCTGTCTTGACAAAATTTCCGCCTGGATTTCCTGCGCACACACTTGACCAACGTATAAGCACGGTCATGTGCTCGGATGCACCTCTACTCCGATCTCTATCATCGCTGTAGTCTCCACCTGTTAGCAGCGATCAGGAACCGCTGAAGCAGCAGAGGACAATGGGGTCGCCTATCGGGAAGCAATCGATGGACTGCTTGGACATCTGCGCACATACCGCTATTTTAGTTGCATGAGTATCTGCATGCAGAACGCGAACGAGCGTCCGCCGTCGCTTAATTCCCTCGAGAGTATTTGTTATATTGTCGTTTCCATGAGTGTCAACATGTGTCGTTCATGTGTCCCGAATAGGCGAGCAGCACCAAAGACCACATCGATGCTCCATTGTGGGGTTGGAACAAAGACGCCCGGTCCTCAGCTGATCTTGTAGTCTAGCAGGAAAGCTGCGAGAGGTTGTGCCTAGGCGGCGGCTTTTCAGATTGTGCAGCATGTCTATCATGATCACGTGGTTGGTTCGCCCGCCCAGGTACCATTATCCACCACTGTGGGGCACAGATCTCAGTAGCGAAGTCAGCAAAGGACTTGTCAATGTTCTGCATTTTTGGAAGTCTCTTCTGGCCGCCCTCTGCATTACTGTAGTGGCGAAAGCCGTCGCCAATGAGTGAGAGCGCACACCTTTGGATTAATGGCGAAACATGCGTAAACTGTCAATGGTTCGACTACGACAATCCTGGTCGCACGGATTTCAACGTGCGCCAAAATACAGGAAACGAGGAGGATCGTGGGATGTCACTAGTCTTCTTGACTACGTAGAAGGTCATGGAAAGCCACCTGAAATACAACACAGTGGAAAGAAAGGAAGCAAGATCGCGTACACAACTCTGGAAATACCTGATCTAGCCCTCGAGTCAACTATTACACCAGCACCTGTCGATGAGCAATAGTAGGGCCATGGCGATGTGCCGCGTATCTCCCGTACAGGCGTCGGACAGCGCGTCTGAGGGTATCGGTGTTGGAATTGCAAACATGCACAACTTACTACTTCCTTTTTAGGCAACTCGGCAGAAGCCGACGCGCGCGCAAACATTCGTCTCCTCTCCGCAGAAAAACATATGACATCTACCTACTTTCTCGATCACTCCGCTACTGTATAGTTCCCAGCCACAGGTAATTTATCTAGCCTGTTTACGATACCCCGCCTTTTTTTTCCCTCAGTCCTCGTGTTGTTTTCGAGACTGAGTGCTTTTGTCCTTGATCTTAGGTATTAAATATAGTCCTCGTGTTGTTTTCGAGGCTGAGTGCTTTTGTCCTTGTTGTTAGGATGTCTTTTTGGTGTTTCTTGTGCAGAAGAACACCTGTCTATATAACCCTTGTTATTGCAAAAATTGGCCTGCATACTGAAAAAGGAGGCACAGAAGCCATAGATGTTGGGAAGGGTGGAGCTGAGTAGAAGAGAGAGAGCAAAGAGCACTTCTTGAGGAACTACACATGAAGCTTGATGCCATTCTGGCACATGTTGGCTCTTGTCTATTATTGGCTGAATTCGTTTTCCTGAGCACACTATTTTCTAAAGTTGATGATGCTTTGACTCTGTTCCACTTTTCCTGTCTCCAGCCTTGATGTTGGATATCAGAAGTTCAGGATTTGGCCAAGCTGAGAGTCATCTTCTTACAGTTGGACAAGATTGATTAAATGGCACATCTCTCTAGCACTTGCTCCGCACCAGGACATCAATTATCTCCATTCCTCCTCTACATTAATATCTAATCAAGGGTAGGCTCTCGTATTAACTTGCTCTGCTGTAGCCATACCTAACTTTCTTGTCTGGAACACAGTTGGAACACCTAAGTATTTGGCAAACAGGATGAAATTGAAGGGCCTGCAGTGGCTGCACTGGTACTGTTGTTAAAATGCAGGCAACAAGGCAAACAATAGATAAAGGACTGTGGTCCCAAGGTAGAAGAGCATCTGTGAGATAGAGAAGATGTGTACCAGAGGGTAGAGGGTACACAGAAGAAAGAGAGAGCTCAGCACATGCAGAAGTGCTGAGGTGAGAAGATGGCAAGGTGAAGAAGATATAGTAAAGGCTAAATAGAGTTAGAGAGGAGCCTGAACTGTAAAGATAGAAAAGATAAGGATATGGAAGTATGTCCAGCATCCTAAGATAGGTAAAAATCAACAACTGCCAGGTGTGCCAGAAGCAGTGTCTTGATGGGAACAGCTTCAAGTGCCACACAGCATCTGGATCCTGTCTCCACCAGATGCTCATCATTGGTGAAAACCCTGACTTCTCCTCTCAGTTCCTGTCAGAGTTCATCACTCTCCTGTCATGCCATTTTGGCACCAAGTGAGCCAAGGCGAACACTGTATACATCCAGGACAAGAACCATCTACATAGACACGCTGAGTCACCTTCTCCGAGTTGGTAAAGCACCTCGGCTGCACAGGTGTTCATGACCTGGATAGACAATAGCCCGAAGGCAGTTGCAAAGTAGGAGGCATCGCTGAAGGAGTGGACAACCATGGGTGATGAGGCATGTGAGTGCATCCTCATTTGGGAAACAGACTGAACGTGCAGCACAGAAGACTGAGGATAAGGATGAATATAATAAATCTGCATTGACCCCTGCCGCACGACTACATGTAAGATGCTTTCCTCTCTGCTGTACTTGTCAGAGCTGACGTGTGTCACAGAACAATGATGATGCCAAGTTCATATTGGCTAACATCGTGCAGCACATTGGGCAAAACATCAAGATATGGCTGGTGGCAGCAGATTTGGAGCATGACATTCAAGCAAAGAAGTGAGTCATTCAAAAAGGTGCTCCTCCATACCTTCATACCTATGTACATTATCCTCACTGACCATGATGACAGCACTCAGGGTCATTCCTAATTCCATGCAATTGTGGAAAGAGGCTGTCAACCTCGAAGAGATAGTGTTGTGGATGCCTGAGTTTTACTTTCACACATGGTTGAAGTCATTCCACTTTCTGTTGAGGTGTAGTTAGTGCTAGTGCAGATAGAGAATCCTCAGCATGCAAAAGCCATACTCAACAAGGCATGTAAGGTGGTGCCAACCTCACAAGATCCAGATCACCTGCCTGAGCAGGAGGCATATGTGTTGAGGAAGCCAGACATGGAGCTAGTGAAAGGGTCCATAGTGGTAGACAAGATAATTGATCTGGATGTGTATGAGCTAGCATGGGAGTAGTGGCTGAAGGAGATGGTGGATGGGTTTCATGAAGAAGATGAATGTGCATGAAAAGACTATCATATGATTCCACTTCAACTGTAATGTCACATGACTGATGAATGTGAACTCGTGCACTGTTCCACTAGTCTCCTTCATAGCCCTATAATATATGTGCTGTTCCACCAAATTGGGTGCCCAGCATCTCACAATATCATACTGCACAAGAGAGAACCACAGCTGATCTCGTGCTACAGTGACAGATGGCATCAAGAGGTGAAGGGTAGTGTAGATGATACATTTGAGAATAAACACACATTACATTGATCATCAGATTGATACACGTACCTCATATGAATGAAGGAGATCACCAATGCATCAATTCTATTAGAGTAAAAGGAATGATGAGTGTATCATCTACCTGATTGCACAAGCATAAACATAAATGGAGTGTTGGGATGTTAATTATAAAGGGGAGAATGTCTGTGAAGCACACCCATAACCCAAGTTACTGGTGGTTAAGGGGTGATGATGACTCTCAAGACAAATGCTTCATTCTACAAACCCAAAAGGTGTCTCCATAGCTAAAACAGAAAGTTGATTACAATCTGACCATCAATCCTATCTGTATGTGTCGTCTATGAGGCAAACCTGAGCTGAAGACAAGATGTGTAGGGACAGGGACATACGAAAACATGCTTCCAAGTGAGTCAATGGAGACATCATCAATCCAGAGCAAAGGCTGCCTTGGTTCTTGAAAGTAGAAGAAAGGGAAGAAGGGGAAAAAGAAACTGATGATGATGCCTTGCAGGATAGATGAGGTGGATGCATCATTCTGAGAGGGATGCTGTCCTGGCAGTGTCTATCCATCAGTCAAGCCTTCCAATGCAGAAATATAAACCATTGAGCACACACACTCCTTGTCATTGACAAAGTAAGTGGTGGACAAATAGTCTGGAGACAACTGGCTGTAGAACTATCTCCAAAATTCTGCAATGTCTGCCCCTGAGAACCAAGTGGCCATCAGATGGTCGAACCTGTGCAGTGGCTTGATCTGCATTGTTTGTCATCACTGCAAAGGCAAGGTCAGCAGCACACACCCAATTTTTTTGTGTCCATGATATGCATCTACCTGCTGGCTGTTACAATTTTCTTTTACATTCACCAGTTCTTTACTGCACCACAGCAACTTCTCACTTACAAACCATTTTGCACAGTATCACTGGAACATTCCATTCCACAACTTTGTACTATATTTACCCTGATAGAATCTTCTAAGACTCAGGGTTGTATACTATATAAAGGGGTTGTTGTACTTACAAGAACTCTAGCTTAGTCTCCTGTACTTCCTGGCATCCAGTCTCTGTTTTATCTGCAATCATCTGTTGTGTTCTCGCTGCATGCTACACTCTGAGTCTCTCATCTGCCTCAGTATGATCATAGCTGGCCAATTGCCATACTAGTTCATAACATTAGACAAAGCTACCATTTCTCACCATGTAGCTGACACTGTGGCTCCCCCCATTCCCAACACCCTTCATCTGGAGTTCCAATTCTCAAGCTGATGGAACACTGTTGTCTTCAGAGGGCACACTCTTGAATACTGAGGATGACAGAAGTGGAGGGTTATAGACTCCAACTATTACATTGACACCTCCAGCCTTGATGAAGAACCATCCTTGGATGAACTCTACATCTACACCCAAGACTTCCCAGGTGCAGATGTTCATGAAGCTGAGTTGCTGACTCTTCTCACAGGACCCCCAGTTACTCCGATATCACTAGCTCCCCCATCTGTTCCATTTATTCCCCACATTCCTGCCATACCCCCAATCACCCTAGTTACAATGTCTACCACAAAGTCTTCCTTCAAACCCACCAAACCAGAGATTTATGATGGCGATAAAACCAAGTACCGTGCCTTTATAGATTCTTGTACATGCAGGAAAGGGCAGGCAACTAATGTGATTATGATTGATAATAAAGAGAGCAGCATATCCCCAAAGGGGCAGAGGGCAGACAGCATATCTGCAGCAAGTAAAGTAGTGAGTGCAAATAAAGGCAATGCAGTTTAAGTGTGTCTGACTGGGTAGTAGATGTCTGAGGAGGTGTATAGTGAAATCCCATCTTATATAGTGTGTGTAGGTAGAGTTGATGTGAAGAATGTAATGTAGAATACAACAACTACCTAATAAGTGGAGGACATGTGTTGTCGCAGAAATGTGTGTGGAGTGAGGGATGCACATCATTGCAGAAAAGTGAGTGGTATGGGAGTATGCTCAGAGATGTGTGTAGTCCAAGGAAGAAGTCATACATACGTGGTAGTAAAGTAGTACATGTGTGTGTGTGTAGGAGGGAAGGTGAACGAAAGTGGTAGTGGTATGCACATCATATTTCAACAATTCTTGCACTCTCTACATCGAAGGAATTGATCTCACAGACAAATGAAAGCAGATAATGTGTATCTTGTCTTTCATGCAAAAATGGACCATGCTCACTTGGTGCAACCATTATATCAAAGATACCTATTGTTCCGGATGACCAACATTTGCTGAGTTTTCCCAAGATCTCAATTTGGCATTCAAAGATGCACAGCACAAGGTATGTGCAATGGTGGAGCTCCAACAGTTCAAACAAAAAACTTTCTCAGCTGACACTTACACTGCCTGATTCTGGATCTTAGTGGCTGATGCCAAAATCAGAGATGACATGGCACTATGTGCATTTTATCAGTTAGTGCTTAACAGAAACATCTCAGATCGAATTTATATGATGGCCAACATGCTGACAACCCTCAACAAATGGGCCAAGATGGCCTCGCAATTCAACGCACAAATACGTATGCAGTGTATGTTCTCTACTACCTCAATTGCCACCTTCACTGGACCCTGTACTACCTGAGACCCCAACACCATGGATGTGGATCATGTAACCACTCTGCATATCGCAAAGCTCACAGCCAACAAGTGGAAATGACTTCTTGACTCTGGTGGCTGCTTCACCTGCTGAAAACCTGGTCATGTGGCATGTGACTGCCCTAACAAGGCAGCACAAACCACATCACCTGCACCATCATGCCCCACTTGGAAAGGACCATGCACATAGTGCATTGACAAAGAAGCAACACCTAGCATCTTGGAACCCCCCACTTATGTCTGCAAGACTGTGTGTGCGCCCTCCATTCAAATTGAAGAAGTCCCATCAGATGACGACAAACCAATCACAGACACTGCATCCATTCGTGCATGCATCCAGCATTTATTAGCACAACTGTCTGTTGACAAGTGATCTGTTTGCACTGAATCATTGAAAGAGGATTTTTGAAGTGGTCTATATCTACTGTGTGGTATCAGACCTTTATTTCCAAATTCTGTAATACTAGTGAAATTACAAAAGAAACTGAAAATAGTTTTTATTTACCAGTTACACTACAAACAGGAAACCACAGAACACAGGTACCAGCACTAATTGACAGTGGAGCAACCTCCAATATCATTAGTCAGAAAACAGTCAAACATGCTCAACTACCAATTTATACACTTTCAAAACCAATTGTTATGTGAAATGCTGACAATTCAACTAACAAATTTGGTATGATTCATCAATATGTCAAGTGCATCCTCAAAATTGGCAAACATACTGAATTGTTAAAAGTGTTCATTGCTAATATTCAGACAGACCAAATGATGTTAGGACATTCATGGTTGAAACAAAACCTGAAACAAAACAACCCTACAATTGATTGGAAAAGGAATACCATCTCTTTCCCTCATGAATATCTAAAACATACTTCTCAATCTACTGATTTAGCTGCTGCCAATCAAGTACACCAACAAGATCTTGATAGTCAATTACCAGCAGAATATGCTCAATTTTGAGATATCTTTGAGGAAGACGCTTCCAAGTCTCTTCCAATGCAAAGTAAATGGGACCATTGTTACAAGGCACTTGCTTTGGCACCTCGTAATGTGTTTCTTTTTTCTTTTTTTCTTTCTTTCTTTCTTACTTACTTACTTACTTACTTACTTACTTACTTACTTACTTACTAGTAAAGTGTAGTATTATTACTACAAGTGTGAGCATAGCTCCACTTTACATAGTAAGGACTCATCTTTCTTTTCTCTTTTATAGTATTTAAGTATTTATGTACTTAAGCATGAGCTTAGCTCCAAAATACTATATTAGACTTATCTTTCTCTCTTTATTTGTTTATTTATTATAACATTTACTTGCTAAGGACTATTACTATACAATTAGCAAGGACTCCTCATTCTCGCCTTTATTTTACCTTTATTTGTTTCACATTCATTTCGCACTTGTTGCTGAGCCACTTATATCACATGGACATGTACTTACTGCGCATTACTGTGTAACTTTACTATGTCTAGATCACTAGTTTTGTATAAAAAGTTGACAAACTGGTGGTCTTAAAACCCCAGTCTTGTCAACTTCGCAATCTAGTGAATCTCCTTTCACTGCGCTTGATCTAAGCTCATTCACTATTCGCTTCACTCTTCTTACCTTCAGTCTATGATCTCCTTAAGTCACTAAGCATCACTAAGACATCTTAAACTGTCAATCTGGATCTTCACATAGTCATTGGTGGAATCATCCTCATCACTATCTTGTTGATTCCCCTTTTCATTGTCATAAGGAATATCTATTACACAATTCAAGTGTGTACCCACTACCTGGTTACCAGGGGTATTATTACAGATCTTGTTAAACTTGGATAGAAGATGACTTGTGATTAGGAACTGTTACGAGGCACTTGCTTTGGCACCTCGTAACGGGTTTCTTTTTTTTCTCTTTCTTTTATTTTTACTTACTATAGTAAAGTGTAGTATTATTACTACAAGTGTGAGCTTAGCTCCACTTTACTTAGTAAGGA
>QLPN01023597.1:0-14030 GCA_003314395.1 Albatrellus ellisii
AGTATGTGTGTGTGTATGTTCAGTATATGCAAAAGAGGAAAGAGGATGTTAGTCATCATCAGTACATCATATCATCAACACTATGGCCTATGGGTCTTATTCCTAGTCTTGGTCCTAGAGGTCTATGTATATTATGAACTTGTCTTCTTGCCCTTTTGTCACACCTTTTGTGCCCTAGTGCAAAGACTCAATCTCAAGAAAGGAACATGCTGAACATCTGCCTTGTCATTGGTGACATAATGTTGTCATGGTCACTCTTTTCTTCCACTTTGTTCTTTTTCCTTTGTCTTTAGAACAATGGACTCACTCAAAATATCTACTATTATCTCGCTCACTATTGTTCCTTATCCTCTGTTGTTCTCCTTCTTGAAAGGGTTCAGCACATGATTGGTGGCAAATCCTATAGATGAGGAGTCCTAGGGTGTATGATGGACACACATGAAAGTCTGGTCAGAATGTAAGATACAAGATCAAAGGTCCCCCTCTATATCTCTATATAGAGGAAGAACTGGGTAACAGGGCAACAACTGTTGATTTTTTGTTCAGTCTACCTCATTCACAAATACTTCACATCTCTAGGACACCCTACTTATATTGGAAATCGGGTGTGGTCCATGCGAGCTTATGTGGTCTTGCAGCACAGGTGCAGTGTGGATGCAGGGTCTAGGATATAAAGATTAGCTACTTTCTTGTATGCCCTCATGCAATTGCCCTACCTTTTACCCCCCCTGTAGGACAAATGTGTCATTTTGCGTGTGTTCGACCGTGCGTTTCAACAACTTACTCTATCTACACATCATTATTACTGTACACCAGCTTCTAATCATCACCAGTAGAGAAAGAATAGCATCCCACCTCAAGTACTTCCATGACATTGAGAAGGCCACCGGCCGCAGATTGTAGAGGTGTGAAGACTGAGGATGCCTGAACCAGGACCTGTAGGACTGGGATGAGATTCGAAGATTGGGGCACCTTGGCAGGACTCTTACATGCAGAGATGTTGAGCTGGACATTGTTGAATGCAGGACAAAGTATGCAAAATATTGGTCGTGATGCAAGAGGGAGTGGTCGTTTATCAACGAGTCGAGCGAACCTGTGCGTCATGGATATGAAGGTGTGAACAGCATGCGTTGATAGATACACGGCCTGTATACCAGATATAGCACAGATTTTCCGAGATATCATGAGGGCCGGGAGATATGAATGAGATCCAAGTCTGAACTAGCCGTGATCAACCTCAACCGATAACAGACAGTCCTTACTGGATCATGCAACATCTGTAACAACAGTCGATTTGCGCCATACGCACATTGACCCAAAGTCTGTGACGGAGACTAGTCCCGCCGTTGTAATGCAAAGTACTTGGAATAGATTATGATCAGATCTACGCGCTGGTTACGTGCAAGAAATGGCCAAATGCAGATTGTAGCTTCTAGAACAGCGACCCCCGTCTAGAATGCCGAGACCCCGTGGAGAGATAAGTTAACTCCCATGTCTGATTTGGCCACGCACTGAGCGAGCCAACACAGCCCCCCACACAGACGGCGGGAAAGGAAAACGATGGAGTGGTGAGGGTACATTAAGCTGGGGCGAGAGGAACACGGGAGGAGTTGCGGTGGTGTGACGGAGTGAAAGTACGAGTATGGTGTTTATGGAGGGTGGGGAGGTATGAAGCCCTCGAGCCCCGTGTGCGACCGGGCGCTCATTTAGGTATGAGGTGTAATGCTGACTAACAGCATGCTGGGGCGTTGTGCAGGTCAAGTATGGTGAGTAGACACCCTTACGTCTGGACGCCGTTATTGCTGATGCGCGCTATCCAGAGGCGATGGATCGGGTCCATTGGCTGTGCTAGCGCCGGCTGTTCGTCGAAGATAGTCCTGAGTGTCGCATTGCGCAGGTGTGTAGCCCGTTCTAGCCAAGTTCAGTGACAGGAGTTGATGCGGTGGTGCTGTGGTAGAGTTGCAGGAGACGAATAATCGATGCTATCGATAGATGATTTCGTGCGTTTCTATTCCATATACTACTGCTGAACGCCGGCTCACGACATCTACTTTTCTGTAGGCCATGGGGTAACTGACCTCGCAGGATGCAGGGTACTGACGTCGTGCCGCGCGGACAGGTTCGCCCGATATACCTCATGGAGGGCGTACAAGGCCTCTGACGCGATACAACGTTCGGGCCGTTTTGGGTCAGTAACAGAGGCACTGCAGTTCGTCATGGAAGTGAGCATGAAGGTTCGCGCGGGCTGGCCGCACATGAGTTGTCCTCCGACTGCAAGCTGGTGCACGTTTGTTCTTATCTCTTTTAGTTTGGGTTCCAGGGCTGAGTATACGCCGTTGCATCAATCGAACACGGCGTAAAACCGCCATGTCGTCTACCACATACCCGTACCAGGCCATCCGCTCGCGCATGCAGGTCCGTCGCCCCTCACGCATTTCACATGGGCAACCAACAGCTCACCGCACTAAAGCAGAATAACAGTGTTCGTGCCGCCATATCATGTTGCCAACGATACTGTACATGTGTGCGCGCGAGGTCATAGGCGGATTCTACCTATATAATATAACCGGTGAGACTTACAATAAACGTCACGAGTCGCGAGTGTCGGTCCACTGTCGACTTCGAGGTGGGTTGGTCGAGTTTGCGGCCTGTGAGGCTGCGCGCCGCACAACCTGCGCCCCGGCACGCTTCAGGAGCTGCCCGAGGCTCTCATACACGACAAACATGACATAGTTCCCAGGGAGGATACGGAAGAGATTCATCCTGAGTCCGTAGTTCTGCCGACCTCAAGCCATATACATATACATATCTATGCTGTGTTTACCGCAAAATGTGTGGCTTGCACAAATTTAATGAGTTTATTTTGTGACTGATGTTGGAGTGGATGGAGGGGGTTCCCGACCTGGCGCATCGAGTGCGCAGTATGCTAGCGTCTGCTTGCGACAGGACGTGGTTTCGAAAGACAGACTGAAAGATCGTAACTCAAAGTCAACCTTGATTTTCGTAAAACTGATACTCGTACTGTACTCGTTCATGGTTGTGATGTACATATCAACCCTGCGCATACACCAGCTGGTTAGTCCAGGGGCTACAACACGGGGGTGGACTCAAAGCGGTTGGCATAAGATCAATTGTGAAGACGTCGAAAGGTTAAGAGATGGTTGCGGACTTTGTGATTATTGTAGGCGTAGAGATGACTGCAACAACAGTCTCTCCTCCGTATCTGCCGCGTTTTCGATGGGATGCCACCACACCCGCATAGCTGTCATCCGTAATGCACTGCACCAGACTGCCCGCGCCTGCAACAACCCAGGGCCCGCAGATATGGTACACGCCGGCATTGTCTGCGTCTAGCTGCATCAGGGCACGTAGGCGGCTCGTCGGCAGAGCGTCAAGTACCAGTGGATTATAGGCATGCTAGCCAGAGCCATAGAATAGCAACGGCGGTAAAAGGTGGGGTTGACCAGGTCGTTCGCGGACACACACGTAGGATGGGCCATACTTTGTTTGGCATGCCATTGATGGCCCAATGCAGACTGGGTGCGGCAGACCGCCCGTCCAGAAGTACATGCTTAGCAAAGATCGCATTCAAGAGTCGGGTGGGGATTACTGAACGGACAAGCGTTGCCACAACTTGCATGCTCGGACGCCACTAGAACGCAGTAGTCGCACCTTCTACATCCCCCGTCGCATACTACCTTCTACAATATCAGTCTCGCGGGGTCTAGCTGCCAGCCGACACCCAGCTATGAAATAAATCACAGCGGACAGGACATGCACCTGGGCGATCTACGCATGCAACCGGAGAGGCGAGATTTGGACATTGCCACGGATCTTAGCATATAGTAGGCGGTGGGATACCAGTTGCCACCACACAGCTGAGAACCGGCGGAGGTGTCCCAACCGTACCAGACAAACATGTATGGTAGGATGGATGTTTGCGATACCTGAATGCAACGAGCTGGGCAGTAAGTGCTCGGGCTATGTCTCTGTGCTATTCTCACTGGTTCTGCTATGGTGCAATCGTGCGACGTACATGCATTGCAGCCATTCCAATGTCGCTCAATGTCTCTCGGGGAAGATTGTCACTCAAG
Organism: Albatrellus ellisii; assembly: GCA_003314395.1. Classification (NCBI taxonomy): domain Eukaryota; kingdom Fungi; phylum Basidiomycota; class Agaricomycetes; order Russulales; family Albatrellaceae; genus Albatrellus; species Albatrellus ellisii. The sequence goes on from QLPN01023597.1 coordinate 4,095, forward strand.
TGCAGCTGTTCAACCTGGATGCTTGTGGCAATTTTAGAGCTCCATGTCGCCCTGCCTCGTCTCACCCCCCCGCCTCAGTCCACCAAATTAGAAACGTCCTGCGTTCCCAGCCAATGTGCCCACGTTGCCAGCCATCGGACTGCCTGTGACCAGCTCTAGCTCCAGTTCCAGCTCCAGCCCGACCCTCGACCCTCACCACGCTCATCTCAATTCATATGAGGATTGTCCATAAGCCCTAAGAACAACGACCACCTCTCACTCAGCATCCGGCCGGCTGCCACCTGTATGCACTCCATCCTCCTCGACGAAGAGCAACAGTACGGCGCACTGCGTGCTCTGACCGTGCTCCACCTCATGCTCGCCGCCATCAAGGGCCCGTCGCACAAACCCGCGGAGGAGGCACTCGACGTAACGGAGCGCGTGCATGTGTTTGTTCTAGATGTAGATGGCTTGGAGGGTGTTCGACAGGACAAAATGTCCTTTTTATTTCTGGGGCCAGTTGTCGCAGTTGCAGCGATCACTGCGGAATCAGAGAGAGTAGAAGCAATATAGGTCAGGAGTATCAATTTTGCGATTGTTCAGAACGATATCAATGAACTGGTTCGCTACTATGTAACTTGGCACCTGCTTGTAGATTCCGTCCATTGAGACGGCTCGATTCTTGGAGTGCTGGTCTCCGCCTTTGCTGCATATCTGCTGCTCAACTGCCTATCGAGATTGAGGAACGGGAGGCGCATAGACTGAGAAGCTGACAAGTCCACTTCGAACCCATGAAGAATAAACAATACAGTACTGCACTAGTCATGATCCAAGTTCGTCAAGATCGACGATAGGGTAATATTTGTAATTCATGACATTGGACTTCTACTGAGTTCTTCGTGTATGATCTGCTCCACACACACTCCGCTGCTGAGATGAAACCAGAGGCTCTGCAACATCACGAGCATGCCTTACTTCCTCGCTAGTTCATCTCAGGCCTGCAGGTCTCAAGTACATTTTAGCCTGCCTCTCCCGACACGTTGAGATGTTAAATCGGATACAGTATTAGTATTGTACGAGTAGTGGTATGAGTGGGAGGTAGTGGAATGTGTCTAGATAGCCGGAAAGTTTGAAGCGGGTGAAGAAGGCGATGTAAACAAAGGGCCATAAAGATAGCTGATGTCCTGCTTAGCACACCAAAGGTATGCATATTGAGAACTGAGGGGGAGTAGTCACGGGCGGACACGCTGGGCAGAGGTCGGGATTGCAGGCGATATGTAGCGAAAATGTAGTAGTTGGGCACGTCAGCGCGTCATTGAATTGCATCATACTAACTTAGAAGCCGATACAAAATTGAGACAGAAGAAAAAGGTAGGGCACACCGGGAAAAGAAAAGGACGAAGAGGTTGTGACCGTGGTAAAGAATGAAAGAATGAAGAGTGACAGATGGACAGAGCCTCGAGTTGGTAGCGAGCCTCTCAGTTGCCTCAGGCGCTTCCCGCACTTACCGACGCCGCAAACGATAGATCACGTACCACAATCTGTCTTCGATGTTTTCGATGTCGGACCGGGAATTTCGTATTATGTGCTAGTCTCCGACTCTGAGAGGCCACTCCCCTCCGAGTCGAAACAAGGCAGCGACACACGAAGTCATCCACAAGTAACGGACTCGAAGTCAAATTAGCAATGTTGTCGTATGCCACCTAATGGGAAGTGTAGCCTGAGTATGGTAAAGCAGATGACGTACAAATAAATTGACAAACCAGAATTTTCGTTCTCGGGTCATCTTTTCAAGTCAAGTACCACAAATTGACCAGAGTCTGTCACCAGCCTGACACTGTCCTGTGATATAGCGATATTCGTGTTAAATGCTGGCCATATAGGTCTGTATGCCGGTGGGAGCCAACACACACGCCGGTCGCCTTTCCCTCCTCCGACCCGCCAGATCCAACCGTCCTTTCGCAACCTTAGCAATGTCTCCGGAGAAGCAGGCACAAGGTCGTCCGCAGCACATAGAGGGCGGTACTGGGGGGGTATGGGAAAGAGGCCATGGTCGGTGACGATAGATCTATGGCTATCGAAGAAGGCGCAGGATGTCATGCGATGCGAAGCATTGAATTCAAAGAGCAGATGGATCCGCTTGGTTGATCTTGCTGACACCACGTCCCATACTTGTACCACGCCTTCCTGTCCATTAGTCAGCAGCCGCGTCCCATCCGCAGCCCAGGCAAGGTTGGATGTGGTTGACGGAGCCCATTTCTCGACAACTATTTCACCTGTGATAGCATCCAACAAGCCAAAACTAGAATTTCTCTGCCATGCAACGACGTCATTCTGTGGAGAAAACACTGCGCGAGTGGGTCCTGAGTCATGTGATTTCCAAACTTGGGTGCAGCTGTCCAAGTCCAAAAGCTCGACTGCGTCCCGATCCACAACTATGACTTGTCGGCTGTCGGAACGAAATGAGACGGATCTCACGTCCCCCTCGCCAGTCCGGTCAAGTCTGGTGGTTAGCTGACCGGTCAGCAGGTCGAAGATGTGGACTCCCTTAGCCCATGTTGTATACAACGCGAGAAGCCTATCGTCTGGAGACAACACCATGTTTTGAGATAAGCTATCGAAAAACTCGCCGCGCAGCGTCGACAACAACTGGTTTGACTTCACCGTCCAAACTTGAATGATCCCATCAGATTTGGTGGCAAAGATAGATCCAAGTGGGGACAGAGCAACACAGGTGAAGGGGCCCATGTGGTGCGACCCGGCAACATTCAAATCCCACAAACGTATGATCGTGTTGAACGATATCGATGCCACAAGGGACCTAACGGGGGGAAATTGAACTGTGAAAGATCTAGACGAATTACGATGTCGTTCGAACTCATGGATTTGCCTCAAAAGCCGAGCATCCCAGACGTCACAGGAGATACCAGGTAAGGGCAACTGATCTTCGAGGACGCTCGAGTATTGGCCACGCGTCACGGTCACTTGCTCTGTCCATGTCTCTGCATCCCAAATGGTGAGACTGCCCTCCTCGGAACGAGATATCGCACGCTTCTTGTCCGGTGCAATGTAAAAGGCTGTCAGCTTTCCTAGATGATCGTGCTGCTCGATGGGGGATGCTGATTTCAGTTCAAAGATGATTATGAATCGGCGCTCCGATGCGACTAGCAGCCGATCTGGGCCGATAAATGCCAGCGATATCACCCGTCCACTTGTTTTGAGCACCTTTACGGACCTGTGAGTTGCGTTCGTTGACCAGACATGGACCTGCCCTGCCTTGTCTCCTGATGCTATACGGAGGCCATCCGCCGAGAATGCAACACGATTGACTTCTTTAGAGTGTCCAGTATAGACGCCGACTTGCAAACTAGCTGCCGCGTCCCAGATTCGGACGGTGTTATCATCCGAGCCAGAGGCGATGCGCCTGCCATCGGGTGAGTATGTGACTGAGTTAACAGGGGCATCATGGCCATTCATGACCTGCAGAGAAGCCCCAGTGGAGACGTTCCATAGCCTAACAGTCTTATCGAATGAACCAGACGCCAGTCTTCCGCCATCTGGAGAAAAGGCGACACAAAGACAGACGCTAGTGTGTCCTTCCAGGACACGTATGCATGGGCTCCATGTCTGCTCTCGTCCTTCCGTGACGTCGATGCCGTACTGGAGTTTCAGACCATACACCTGTGACAGTCGAGACTCGACAGGCAGAAACGGGATGACATGGTGGTGAACCTGCAAACAAGCCACACTGATGACCGGGTAGAATTCTCGCATCATTCTCGCACAGTCTTCCAACAGGCATAGAATCTCAGTCTGCGGAGGCACGACTTTCTATTTCCAACCACCATGGTTTTATTAATTTATCCTACAAAGAAATCGAGAAAACTCACCTCGACCATCCTGTGTGCCGACTGCAGCCCAGTCATCGCCCCATCCAATTCACCTAACAAACTCATCACCTCTAACCAATTCAATAGTTGATTCAAACAAAAGCTGAGGAGTAGATCCAACACTGTGTCATGAATATCACCACTTGACAGGTGAGATGCCCAATGCCGACATGCATATTGCATGTGCGCAGGAATAAGAGTTGCAATTCGGATTGGTAGATCGTCGACGTCTTGATTATGGATCGATGGGTCACCGATTCCACACATGTCTGGCGAGAGTGTTTGCAGCACTCGCAGGCAGCACTCCGCGAGGGTGGTATGCTGTGGCACTGGGTCCACGAAGAAGTTGATATCGTTGCAACGGGTGGCGTCAACAAGAAAATCATGGAATGACGGATGAATCAGTCGAATAGAGCCGCCTCCGGCATCGGGGACGATGGCGATGGAGTGCAAGTGGTGAAGCACCAACCGCACAGTGCTTTCCTCCAAGTCAAGTAAGGATTCCAGACTCTCAGCACTGAGCAAATCAAATAGCAGAACAATTGTCCCTAGCGCGGTCTGCAGACTGGCTCGCTGGTCCTTGCTGATGTCAGGGAACGCCTCACGGAGCACCGTTAGGTACAGCTTATCGAGATGAAGGTGAGGAGAAGTCGCGGGAGACGCAATGTATGTCGTGGAGAGCACCGTCTTGAGCTGCTGCTTCGGATTGCTTGCATTCCGATCTTCAATGAAATTCGCCACCGTCGCTGCAAAGATGAACAGTCCTCCTGATTGCTTGACCAATCCTTCTACTTCTTCGCTCGACGGCCAGGACGCTAATCGAAACGACCGCGCAATATGCGAAAGCCTATCTGCAAGATAGACACGAATGTCCTTCTGTGAGATATGCAACGGGATGCTGTGCAAGACGAGCACATTCGTGTCTCGCATGAGACCAGTGTCGCAAAACCCCTGCACAACATTCGCTACAGGTCGGCTGGTGATCAAAAACTTGAAGGGGAAAAGGCGGCCAGCGAATACAGACAGAGACAACAGGATCGTCGACGTCGCATTTTCGTCCTTGCACTCGTCTAGTGCATCGATAACGATAATACACGGTCGAAAGGCCTCCTCACTCATGACAGCATGCAAGGGGTTGATGATCAGCTTTTCCAGTTGCATTGAGGGAAGCGCATATTGCACGTCAGGGTCCTTGTCCATCGCCTCAGATAGGTGTTTCTGGAACGAGGGATTGAATAAGGACAGCTGATACGCTATCGTGAGGAATATTAGGGAGATGTTACTGCAGTTGGAGTCGTCCCTCGAACAGAAAAAGGATGCGCCGAGCTCGTGAGTCCTGTTGAAGTGACCAGCGACGGTTTGAGCAATGGTAGACTTGCCCGTTCCTGCCACTCCATCCAGCCAGAATATGCGACCATGTCGGTTCCCTCCTGTCGGCAAAGTATCAGCTGTCTCGACGCGACCGTTGAACCAGTCATATATTGTTTCAAGGGTCTCCGTCCTGGTGTCTTTGGTGCAAGACACTCGTTTGTTGTCGTGGTCGAATCGGGCAGCGCGTGTATAGCGCGGCATCGGACCACCTGTCTATAGTTTAGCTAACCTTCATCAATATAGGAACGGATCACCTACGACGATTGACTGTCTATAGGCGTTGTCAACCTTTCTTTCAACAATATACGGAGGGAAAAACAAAGACCGCACCTGCGCCATAGCATACACCGCCTGACGTGTTGCCTCTGCCTCTGCATGCGTTGCGTTACGTGTAGCATCTGCCTCCACACGGACAACGTTTTCCGCGTTGCCAAAACCTCCGCGCATTTCCGTTCGGACGTCCTGTGCACTCCTTGAGGAGACGTAGCAGGACGGCGATGTTCTCTGACGCACTTCAACGGCCACACGCGTGGACTCTGCCTCGTTATGGACAATATTCTCCGTCTTGCCAAAACCTCCGTGCATTTCCGATCGCATTTCCTGCGCGCACATCAACCAACGTACAAGGATGGCCATGTGCTCCGACGTACCTCAACTCCAGTCTCTATCGTCAGTGTGGTCTCGACCTGTTGTGAGCATTCAGGAACCACTCAAACAGCTGACGACAGCGAGACTGCTTACCAAGAAACTGTCGAAGGAATGCTTGAGCCTCCGCACACATGCTACTATTTTAGCTGCATCGGTTTCTGCGTGGAGGACACGAGTGAGTGTCCGCCATCGCCTGACTCCTTCGAGAGTATCTGTTATATCATCGATGTAGCTATTCCCAGTAGGCATTAGACACGACTGGTGAGGATATGCAAGAGATGAGAGTATAGTGACCTGGATAATCTCTCTATGCGCTGACGGAGCACGGGTGGACACGAATCAGGCTTTTGCCGCGTGCCCTGGAGGATTGTGACGAGCTGTGAGAAAGAACTCTTCAATTCGGCGATATCTCCCTTGTTCTGAGCAGATTTCTGTTTTGCACAGGCATGCAGTAGGTGAGGTCTTGTGGGAGCACGAGTAGAAATAGAAATGGTCGCACCTCGACTATTTCGATCGCATTTAGAAGGCCGACAGCCGCCGACTGCAGAGGAGGAAAGATTGTGGCAGCTTCAACCACGACTCGTAAGATCGGAATGAGAACCGAGCGACGTGTAGCCTGCGCCTCGTGAGAAACCTCGCGCGTCGCCTCGGCCTCCGCGCGAGCGACAGTGTGTGCGGACTCAGGTACGGCCCCTGCCTCAACATGGCCAACATTGCATGTATTATGGAGACCTCCATGCATTTCCATTCGCATATCCTGTGTACATACAATTAGTAAACGTACGAGGACGGCCATGCGCTCCTAATTACCTCGACGGCTTCGCGCGTGACCTCCACCTCCTCATGGGTAACGACATGCACGACCTGACGCATCACCTCCGTCTCTGCATCAGCGACGGTATCCACGGCCTGAGGTGTAGCCTCTGCCTCCACGTGGACAGCATTGTCCGTGTCGTGTAAACCCTCGGTTACTTCCGTTGGCATTTCCTGCACACAGGTTTAACACATAGACGGGGATGACTGGGTGCTCAGACGCACCTGAACTCCAGTCTCCATTATCATTGCGGTCTCCATCTGTCCTCAGAATTCAGGAATCACCCAAGCAGCTGATGACGAGGTCGCTTACCAAGAAGCTGTCGACGGATTGCTTGAGCTTCTGCACACATGTCGCTATTTCAGCTGTATCTCTGTGTGCGTCTGTATCTCTGTGTCTGTGGAGAATGCGAATGGATGAGTGCCGTCGCTGTATTTCTAGAAGGGTATGGGTTATATCGTCGATCGACCTGTTATCCCACGTAAGCCATTGGATACGACTGGCGAGGATACACAAGGGGTGAGCATAAAATGACCTGGATAATCTCTCTATGTGCTGTCGGAGGGCGAGCGGACACGAATCAGGGTTCTTCAGCGAGCCCTGGAGCATTGTGATGAGCTTGGAAAAAGACATGTCTAACTCGTCGACGTCGACGTCGCCTTCGTTCTGGGCTGCCTTCTGTTTCGCATATGCGAACAGTAAGTGAGGTGCTTGTGCGATTAGAGAGAGCAACAGTACCGCACCTCGACTATTTTCACCACATTGAGAAGGCCACCGACTGCAGAGTGCAAAAGAGCGAAGGTTGTGGATGCTTGCACTAAAACTTCAAGGGTTTGAACTAAAGGTCGGGGCGCCTTGGCAAAAGCGGCCTTGAGCTTCTTGCGCATAGAGACGTGCTGTGGTTTTGAGCTGGACATCGTCGCAGGCGGGAAAACGAGTGAGAAGGATGCGAGGAATGGATCTGGGGTAGGCACTGTCAATGAGATAAGGTGAATGAACATGTGTCCTCATAAGAGTGCAAACGCCGACAACGTGTTGATGGCGTCAGATCCAGAACAAGCTTTACAAGAGATCATAAGCAAACATCGCTGAATTGGACCAGCACTGCGACGCAATATCGGTAGTGACAAGCGATTCAACCCACTACGGTGAGGCTCATGACAATGGGCGCCTTTGGGGAGTCCCGGAAAGCTGTATCCCGCCTGCCTGAGCCGGTATCATTGAGCCAGCCTTGGCCTAGCCTACACCTCTAAACATAACCAGTACAAGATGCCTCGCAGTAATCAGTGGCACTGTGCGCTCACTGTGTATCTATCATGACCTTCCTGACCCTACGAATCGAACACAGTAAGATACACACCATCCAATCTGGCCTCTGGTCACTGGCGCGCGTCACGTATACGTAGCGCAGACGAAGAGAATCATCTCTATTCACGGAACAGAAAAGGAGGATCACGGGAGTGAGATCAGCTGAGGTGCATTAGAAAGTGGGTTCTGGATTCAACAAACTGTCCATGAGATAGATACCCACACAGGAGGCCTTAGCCAGGTTCAGTGTGACTCCCGCCTTCAAGCTGATGAGGAATAGTGACGTGCATGTTGACCACTGCGCGAAACCAAACGCTCAGCAATACCTGTCTACTGTTGCTACCCACCATTGACAAAGCCAGTATACTGAAATGCTGAATCGTTGCGTCTCTCCGAGCCGCTTGCGACCAGGAGTATTCATGTGGCTGCATTGAGGTACATCGGCCATGCTGGACTTTGTATGCCCCGACATAATCTCGAGCAAGACCGGGACCTCGTGAGACGCTGCTTGTTCCAGACGCAGCAGTCTGCATCGTCCTCCATCAGCTTCTGCACTTGGGTTCTCTGCTGACATCAGCAACGGACTCATAGCTGTGTCTCGCGTCACCTGCATGTGCCCACTAATCCTCGCGAATCAGGCCAATCTCGAGAAACCGATCAAGGAGCTCAAGCTTCACATCGTCTTCCTCGTCTGCAGCCACTGTGCGGCGGCTTGAAAGCCGCATCGAAGAGCTGACAAACCAGCTGAATCAGTCGTTCTTTTCTGTCCAATCCTATCTCATTAGAGTCAATGTCACATTATCGATCCCTCCTCTCTTTCTTGTCCAAACATGCCCCCCGCGACACCTAGCCCTCCTCCGTTCTCTTCCGCTCTTCATAACATTATATGAAGCATTGCCTCTGTTGCACCTGTCGCTATTCATAACATTCACCCCCACTTGTATTACATAGACTATTACCGGGTGAGTATGCTGTGACAGTGTTGTCCAGTCGCCGGCCGAATCTGGTCAGTTACAGTGCTACCAGTTGGCGACCGGATCAGCACAGCATCTCATAGATGTGGCTTGGAGGACGAGGTAGAGTTGCACGAAACTTTGAATATACTGCTGGAATCGCAATCCGGCACATGCACTTTCCATCTTGGGAGGCTCGGCGATTGCTGGTGCGCGGTCCTTCCTGCTCGTACTTTCGAATGCATTCGTTTATTTTTCTTTGCTTCCACCTTTATAATACTATATGGCTCTAAGCCGCCAACAAGTATGTAGAACCTTACTATACACTTTCATGATTTTCCCCTCAGCCCCTGTGTCCTGTCCCTGAGGCTGAGCTGTTTGTGTTAGTGTTTCTGTGCTAGAGAAACACTCGTTACAGAATACACATTCCAATACTTGTACAGGGATTCTAGCTGATAAACATATGCTTTCGGACGCTTACTCCGATATCTGAAGCGTAGTTGTCCTGTTTGCAACCGAAATAGGAAGGCCACCGTCGCCAATTTGCCCATAGTCATGTGACTAAGTGACAGATCATGACCATGTTGACTAGGACTCCAAACTATGAGATGTTGTGATACGGTCACGTTGCCCATAGTCGTGTGACTTGACTATACGACCGAACACGACCGAGTTGGCAGCCGTACCAACACTGCGTCGTGATGTCGCCCACATGTAGTAGGTCCAATCAACTTTTGTGGTATCCCTAACAACAGTGGCCATTTTTGACCGCTTAAGTGACAAAACGTAATTAAGATTTTGATCATGATGCTGTAGTGATGCAGTAGTCTCTTTCATAAACCTTATACACGTATAGTGATGGCAGTACCATTGTCATGGATTGGACTTTGATTACATCCCGGATATATCGAAGCGAACCGAGCGTAGCGCCGCTACAACGCTTAGCCATGTCGAAGAAATCCGGGTTGTCTTC
>QLPN01023648.1:0-15424 GCA_003314395.1 Albatrellus ellisii
GATAGATCAGGAGCGATTGTAAGATCTGTGACAATAGAGACATAAGAAAATAGAGAAAAATGAAGAGAAAAATAGGGAAAATAATAGCGGCCTGACATTGATATTGACAATGAAGTTGTTGTCACTGAGATTAACTAGAAGAATCTTTACAGGTCCATGATAGTCAGAATCAATAACTCCTGCTCCTGTATGAATGGAATTTTTGACAGCCAAACCACTGTGAGGAGCAATATGTCCATAGCAGTTGTCTGGTATAGCCAAGGAGATTTGAGTATCAACCAATTTTTGACCATGTGCAGGAATAACAATTTCTTCTGCACTGTAAAGATCTAGTCCTGCAGCATGCTCTGATCCTCATGTGGGTAAAGTGGCTGAGTCTGAAAGTTGTTTGATTGGGATGGTACAATGTTGAATAGATCAGATAGTGGTGGGATGTGTAATGTGGAATTCTTTAATATGTCTTTGAGCATAACACATGCTGGTTCCCAGGAGTTTTTGTCATCTGGGTAATTTTTCCACTTGATAAGATATTGGATGTATCCTCAATATTTCCTACTATCCAAAATCTTTTTGACTTTGTATTGTTCAACATTGTCTTTGATAATTGGTGGAGGTGGGGGTGTGATAATTCATTCTGGAATATCATTTGGAATGAATGGTAGTAGCTTGATGACATGAAACACTGGATGTATTTTCATGGACTTGGGAAGTGCTAATTCATATGTGTTGTTTGAGAGCACTTTGACAATCAAATAATGTCCAAGTCTTTTATGATCCAATTTCTGGGTAGGTTGTCCAGTCTGTATGTTAGATGTGTCTAACCAAACTTTGTCTCCAATTTGATATTTGGGAGTGTCTCCTTTGTGTGTGTTGTAGTACTTCATCATATCATCAGCCACTTTCCTTAGTGCTGATTCTGCATCTTCCCTCATCCTTTTTAATCCTTCAACAAATTTTTCTACCAAATTGATAGTGGACATCTTGCCCAGTTTGAGTCCCATATGCAGATTTTGTCCAGAGTTCAACATAAATGGAGAATACTTGGTAGAGGCATTAACTCTGTTATTGTAACAGAATTCTGCCATAACCCAATCAGATTGATGATGATCTACAAAAATGCAGAGATATTGTTCTATCTCTTGATTGATTCTTTCTGTTTGACTGTCTGTTTGTGGATGATAGGCTGTGGTTAAGGCTGTTTTAATGCCTAACAATTGATTTAACTCCTTCATCATCTTGGAAGCAAATTGGGGGCTGTGATCAGATAAAATCTTTTCAGGTAGTCCATGATACTTCCAAATGTTGTCTCTGAACAATCTTGCCACTCCTTCTGCTGTTACATCAGATGTTGTTGCTATAGTGTGAATCATTTTTGAAAAATGATCAACAACCACTAAAATTGAATTGTATCCCTGGCTGTCTGGTCATTGCATTATCAGATCAGTGGATATAATTTGCCAGGGATGAGATGGCATTTCATTTAGAGAAGATTCCCCTTGTGGTTTCTTTGTGATTGTTTTTGTTCTTTGGCATATGTCACAACTTTTGACATATTTTCCAATGTATGCAGCCATTCCCTTCCACCAAAATGTTCTTGACACTATCTCCAGTGTCCTCCATTGCCCTGGATGTCCCACAATCAGAGTATCATGGCATTGCTTGATGACATCTGCTCTACAGCTGTCTGGGACAAGAATTTTGCCTTTGTATGTGAGTAATCCTTTTTTATTCTGTCCCCAGCCAGCTATAGTGGCCATTTTTGCTTCATCTGCCAATAACTCCACCCACATCTTGACATCTCCATCCTTCTCCTGTTCATCTGCAATTTTCTGAAGTAGCAGAACATTGTTTGCCATAACTGCTATGGTGTGTTTGTCTATAATCTTGGATGCGCAAGTGCTATCAACAAGATTAGTTTGTTTGAAAAGTTCTGGTTTGAGCAGTATGACATTCTTGTTGTCATGTTTTACCCCCTCTTTATGATCTGCTCATCTCAAGAGGAGATCTGGTTTGGCCAAACTCTTTCCTGGTCTGTGGGAAAGGTGAAAGTTGAACCTAGAAAGAAACAGGGACCATTGGGCCTGGCAACAGTTTGGTTTCTGGGCACTCATAAAGTACTCTAGGTTTGCGTGGTCAGTAAGGATTTTGACTGGACTATCTGTTCCTTCCAGATAGTGTCACCATTGCTCCAAGGTGCATATAACAGCTAACATCTCCTTGTCATCAATGTCATAATTTCTCTCTGCTGGTCACAACCCTTTGCTGATATACATGACTTGATGCCACTTCTCATCATCCCTCATCTGTGATAAAACTGCTCCCATAACATACCCCAAACTGTCTGCTTCCACACAATATGGGTGATGAGGTTCAGGGAAGACTAAGACAGGCTTAGAGCATAATGCTGTCTTTAGATCTTCAAAAGAGTCTTTTTGCTCCTGTTCCCAATGCTATTTGCTATCTTTTTGTAATAGAGCATTCAAGGGTTTCGCTAAGTCAGAAAATCCTCTAATAAAGTGACAGTAGAAATTGGTGAATCCCAAAAACAAGTGAACTTCTGTAACTGATGTCAGTGTAGGCCATTCAGCTATCCCTTGAACTTTGACTGGGTCCATCATAATTTTGTCAAAGGATATTTTGAGGCTGAGATAATCTATCTCTGTTTTTTTAAAGCCACATTTTTCAGGCTTCAAGTACAGTTTGTTGTCACATAAGATTTTGAGGACTTCTTCAACTATGAGGTGATGCTCTTCCAATGTCACAGTGAAGATAAGAATATCATCCATATAGACCACCACTTTTCCCCTTGCAATGAGTTCTCTAAAGAGATGATTCATCATAGTTTGAAAGGTGGTGGGGCTGTTGGTGAGTCCAAAGAACATAACAAGAGGTTCATACAGTCCTTTGTTTGTGATAAAGGCTGCCTTCAATTCATCTCCTTCTTTGATTTGAATGTTGTTATATCCCCATCTGATATTGAGTTTGTCTATTAATTCTGAAATGAGAGGTAAAGGATAGGAATTTTTGATAGTAATCTCATTGAGGTGTCAATAATCTTGGATAGGATGTAATCCTCCTGACTTCTTCTTGATAAAGAAAAATAGGGAAGCCATAGGTGATTTGGAAGTTATATATGTCCAGACTTCAGATTTTCTTCAATAAACTTCTCCAATTCTTGTTGTTCAACAAAGGAAAGATTATACACCTTTCCCATATGCATCTTCACATTGGGTTTCAACTCAATGGCATGATCCCATAGTCTTTTTGGTGGTAGTTCATCAAAAGATTCTTGTGCAAAGACCGATTTGAACCAATGGTATGCTTTAGGGACAATGTCTTCAAAAGATTTCTTTGTCTTTTTCTTTTCTGCTTCTATTGCCAGATCTTGGGATATATTTCAGATCATGGCATCCTTCTCATCATCTCCTATCATGATGCAGAGGATGTGATCTCCCTTCTGTACTTCATCTCCTTTGTCATCATCTACATCCACTATTTTTGGTATTTCCTTTTTCATTTTCTCTGCTTTCTTCTTTTTCCATTCACATCTTTCCTCAACTACTTGTAGATGGCATCTCTGTGGACATCTAGTAAACAGAATAACACCTGTATTCCAGTCTATTTCTGGATTGTGGATTTTAAGCCATGTCTCCCCTAATATCAGGTTGACTTTTCCTAGTCCCATAACACAAAACATTGTTCTTTCTGTGTGATTCTGGACTTTTACTATTAGATCCACGGTTTCTTTGATAGATCCTCTTTTGTTCTTTGATCCATCAACATTATAGACTGGTATGGCTATAGGGAGTCTTTTGGTGTTAAGATGATTTGTTTTTACGAACTCTTTGTCAATGTAACATGTAGTGGCTCCTGAATCCAAGAGTGCTTCAATTGTTACAACTTGTCCATTCTCTGGTACTTTGATCTTGACTTTTATCATGGGTAATTCTGTCCTAATTCCCATGACTATGTGCTTTTCTTTCTCTTGAGAGGGCATACTCTCAGATGTCTCTTCTTTCTCTGTCTTTTCTTCTGATGCAATGTTGTTAAATACTACTTCATCAACAGGATCACATACATTGGTGTGGTCAACAACACTGTCATCAGGAGTAAGTACTGAGAACATATTTTTGGACAGTCCAGCAACATCTACTGGCTGTCCTATGCAAAACCTTCCTTCTTTCTCCTTTCTCCTTCATCGAAGATCATCTTTTCAAAGTCCACTGTGGACATCTGCCTAATCTCTTCATGTATCTCTCTGATGTTTCTTCTTTGTGGGCAAACATTTGCCCTATGCCCCTCTTTCCTACAATTGAAACAAATAAGGGGTCTTCTTCTTTGCACAGTATCAATGTCCATCAGCACTGTCACATTGCTAGCCTTTTGTGTGTTAGATGGCTGTGAGGTGGCTGGTTGAGTATATCTAGGGGTCCACTGTGGTGTTCCTCTAGATTGCATAAGCTGGTGGTATTCCTGCATGTGCCTATCAGTTGTTTGTGCCACTTATTGCCATTCTAAGTACTTGACTGGGGGAGGGTTGATGTTGTATATGCACCCTAAAAGATCACCATTGAGTCCTCTTTTATAGCAGTCAATGAGTGTGTGATTGTCATAATAGGTTTTTCCTGCTAATAAGAGGAAGTCTGTGGTGTATTCTTCAGTGGTCTTCCCCATCTGTCAAAGTTTGTGTAAGGCTTGTTGTGCAGTATGTGCCTCATCTGGATTGCCAAATTGCTCTCTGAGTTTTGTATCAAATTCTACCCAGTTCTGGAAGGGCATGGGGTATAATGGATTGTAGGGGTTAGCCTTGTGTAGTTGCTGTTTAGCAACTTGTAGATTCCTCCATGCTTCTGCAGAACCTCCTATCATATAGGATAGGGCATAGGTAATTCAATCACTGTCAGTCCACATTTTGTTTGCTGCAAACACCAGAAATAGCTCTTGGATAAACAAGTCAAGTTTGTCTCACTTCCCCAAGTATGCTGTAGGTGGTGAAACTTTTACCCAGTGTTGGGCAAATATGTGGGCCAATTGGACATTTGCTAGGCCAGAGGAACTGGCAGGAATAATTGGTGGGGCTCCTGTAGGCTGGGCTTGGTGGGTCATAATTGCTGTTATTTCCTTCATGCTTTTTGCTATGTCTGCCATGGTTATCCCCAATCCTATTATTGCATCACCTTGTTCCTTCTGTATGTGTGCCTGTTGCTTCACTTGATCATTCATCATCTCCATCACTTCCTCTATATCCAGAAGTCGCAACCTTCTGGTTTTGTCTGCATCTCACCTTTCCCTTTCCCTTTCTTGTGAAGAGTCCTCAATCATTGGTGCTGGTTGTCTCATGTCCCATTGACTTGGTCCTGGTTGCATCATCATTCATTCCTAAAGATGAATGCTTGTGGGACAGAACATTGATATGGGCTGGTGTGGTCAAGGTAGTCTGGAAAGAAATGCCACAGGAATTCTTCAGGGTGATCATTGTAGTAGGGATTATGAAGGTGGAAGAACCAGATGGCCTGTTGCGGGGTGTAATTATAGGCATTGGCATAGAAGCAGAGGAGAGCAAGAGAAGTTGCTGGATGAATTGGTGGTGGAAGAGTACTGAATCTGGCATAAGATTTGCCAGATCAAGTTCTCTTTTCCAAGTGTAGAATGCATGGAATGGTGAAAATAAGATTTGTGTGAAGTGAAAACTCACTATTCCTTTTTCAAGGGAATAGGCCTTTCAAACACAAAAATGGAAGGGGGTGGTAGGTATGTGTAAGTACTAGTGCTACTAATACTATGAAAGAATTCTTGGTTATAGTATAATGTTATAGTACTCCTGGTCTGAATAGTTGTCAGGAGGGTTTGCAATGCCCCACTAAGTAGTAGACACCCTAGCACTGCTTGCTGAGGCAATATAAGGCCTGGTGCTGCAGCTGAACTACAAAGAATGGGAGAACTATAACAATTTCAATGCTCTCTTGAGTGAGGAGGGAGGGGAGTGATGATGTGAGAGGGGGAGGTATGTGTGAAGTTGAAGTTGCTGAGAGGAGCTTTATACAATTGTGAGGCACACACTGAACAGTGAGGTCACAAGTGTAAGAAGAGAGAGGAGGGGCAAAGGATGAGACAATACTCTCTAAGATGAGTCACACTGTATAGTGGATATCTCAGATGTATAAAGCTGAGGAACTATCTACTACAAGAGACTCCTATATATACTACAGGGATCGGCACACAGACCATGTACTGTCACTGTAGGGCAGGCATATGTAACTAAGATGCACAGCATTGCACTGTATCAGTAAGCATCTGTGGGAAATGTAGTCATATCTGTACAGTAAGCAGCCTGATAACTAAATAGGTATGAATCATAGATAATCACGATAAGATCTACAGATGATCTGATAAGATGAGATAAGATATCTCTAGTAGATCTTGAGTGATAAGAGTGAAAGAATTTGTAAAATGAAAGGAAAAATAAGTACATTCTGACAGCTACCAGGTCTTGGTTAAGTGAAGTGCTTTTAACATGATGTGAAGCTGCACTATGGCTAGTTCTTGTCTAGTGAGTTGGCTACTTTGAGTCAAGAGATAGACAGGGGAGTTTAGTGTGAGGCCAATGCTATGTTGAAGCCAAACAACTGAGGAAGAGCTAAAAACAACTAAAGGACAATCACACTTAGACTAGCAGATATCCTAGATATACTCAGTGTAAAGCAGAGGAGGAAAGAGAACTGGTACTGTACCTAGCAGATATCCCAGATCATCAGAACTGTGGAATAAATGCTAGGGGTTGTATAGTATATATAGTACTATACTCTAGGGAAGGCATATGGACTAGCAAAGGCTGTGCAGTAGAGATAATAATTATAACCAATCATCAAGAGGATGACTGATATCCACAGTAAGTGTGGGAGTGATTAATGATACTCCACAGCAGTCATGGGAAAGCTGAGTGAGCATCTGCAGTAATAGTGAGAAAAAGAGTCATAAGTACTTTGTAAGTGGGCTGATCAGGGATCGAATGACTGGCACATCATTGGCCAATAAAGACAAACAAGATGAAAGCATAACTGTGAGAATCACTTTGATGGATCAGGAGCAATTGTAAGATTGGTAGTGATTGAGATATAAGAAAAATAGGGAAAATGAAGAGAAAAATAAGAGAAATAAGAGCAGCCTGACAAATACCCCCATCTTAAGGCAAGATGTCTTGACAAGTGAAAAATTGGGTGGAACAAGCATGGCAAATGTCTTCATCTTCTCCTTTCATTGAATCGAAAGGAATGCCAGCAAAGAATGAAGGAGATAGAGGAATGACTTAAGTAATTCTTTTAAATCTTCATATGATTCAGGAGTGAAAACCCCATCATCATCTTCATCAGAAAATTGGACATCTTCTATGGTAATTTTGAATGGAATGGTTTCATATCCATTGTCAAGAGGTGATTGCATAGGGGTGGGTGTTTCTTCAAGAATACATCCAGCATAATGAGGTTTAGCCATCAACTCTGGTGTATATTCAGTCTAGTAAAGGGAGTAAATGGCTACTGAGTGTACTGCTTGAGGATTCTCTGTATGGTACCTCTTGAGCATATCAGGAACATCATCCATCAATACTAAAGCAGGTTCCCAGGAATTCTCTTCTGCAGGGTATGTATGCACAGGTCATGGCAGGCAAACACTAGAGATAATATTGAGAGCAGCAGAGTAAACATGTCCCCACATGGGGCAGGAACAGACAGCATGTCTGCTGCAGCAGGAGTAAGTGATTGCAGACACAGTGAGTGGTGCAACATGGTTCAAGTAAGCTGCAGGGATGTGATAAGTGGGTGAAGAGATAAGATGGAGGAGAGTACTCACTCAGATGATGTAGGGAATGTCTGAGGAGATGTATAGTAAGAGTCAATCTTATATAGTGAATGTGGGTGGAGTTAGAGCAGAGAAAACAGAGGTAAAGTACAATGAATACCATGTATAGAGGGGATGTGCATCATCCCAGAATATAGAGTGGGGTTTCAGACATGTGTGTGGAAGTAAATCCAAGGAAGGATGAAGACATGGTGTGAGTTGTATGTAATGTGTAGGTAAAGCATGTGTGGAGGGGAAACTGAACAAAAAAGTAGTATTATGCACAATCATTTCAACAGGACAGTCCTTCAATTTAACCAGATATTGAATTCTACAATGATGAAGACAACTATTGAGAATCTCCTTGACTTCATATTCTTTGATGCCATTCTTGATGATGGGAGGAGGGGGAGGACAAACTTCTTGTTCAATGATAACTGTTGACATTCATATGCTGACTAAGTAGGACTTCCCTTTTTGTACTATTACTGTACACACACACATACTGTACATGCAGGTTGGGGCAGGCAAGAGCAAGGAGTATATAGATGAGCATCAACAAGTAAGCAGCTCCCAAAGGGGAGAGTAGCACAGATAACATCTGCAGCAGAGAGTAAGTGGTCACAAACACAGTAGGTGGTGTGATGTGGTTCAAGAACACTGCAGGATGGGGTAAGGATATGGGGCTATGAGTAGTGGACAGTACTCACTCAGACTGGATGTAAGATGTCTGAGTGGTAGTGTAGTAGAGTGCATGTATATGTGGTGTTCACAGAATATAGTTCAAGTGGAGAGTGTAAGGTAGAATACAAGGAGCTCCATATGTGTGGGGGACATGTGTCATCTTGGTGAAGTGTGTGGAGCTCAGAGTGGAAGTGGAGAGATGGCCCAAGGGTATTGTTATGAGGTCCTTGCTTTGGCACCTTGTAACATGTTTCTTTTTTTCTTTTTTCTTTATCTTACTTACCATAAGTGTAGTATTAACTACAGTTGTTGGGTTTAGCTCCTACTTATAGTAAGGACTCTATTTCTTTTCCTTTATAGTACTTTAGTATTCACATACTAGAGTGTGAGCTTAGCTCCAAGTACCCTAAAGCATTTCCTCCCTTTATTTATTATAATATTTACTTGCTAAGGACTATTACTATACAATTAGCAAGGACTTCCTCATTTGTCTCTATTTACCTTTGTTTATCTCTCATTTCACTCACACTTGTGGCTACTTTACACTTAGCTTACTATGAATGCATCTCAGGTCACATGACTCCATTGATTGCTGTGCAATCATTGTTGATCTGTGAACCTTATTTACATTTACTATTCTTAGAACTCCTGGTTTGTATAAATAGTTGAAAGCCTGGTGGTCTTAAACCCCAGTCTTGTCAACTTCACAATCTAGGGATTCTCCTATACTGTGCTTGACCTAAACTCACTACAATCTTGTTTCATCCTCTAAGAACTAAGTATAAGATCCCTAAGTCACTCTAAGTGTTGCTAAGACATCCTAAACTCATCACCCTGGATCCTCATTTGGTCATTGGTAGTATCATCCTCATCACTATCTCATTGATCCCACTCTTCATCATCATCAGGAATGTTTACTACACTTACCAAGCACATACCAATTACCTTGTTACCAGGGGTATAGTTATCACAAACTTTCCCTAAGACCATCCAATAGGCCACTCTTAGCAGGTATGGATGTAAAGTCACAAAGTATATGTACTGGTTAGGTACAGGAAGTGTGTGTGTAGGTAAGGGAAAGGTGAATGAAAATATAGTGAATGTACAGTTATTCAACACATACTCCTGTACACATACTTACACACATCCTAACAACCATACTACACTGGTCCATGCATTACTGTACATACTATAAGTAGAGCACAGGGATACCATAATTAATAAGAACTATTCCAGTTCCCTCTCTGCACATGACCTGTGTTCATCAGGTTATGAGCCCTGCCTAAGTCATCTGCAGCACTCTTATTTCTGCACTTGTCTTTGGGGCTACAACCCTTACTCTATCTCCTTATCTCATACTCCTCACTGTTGATATGCACTGTGGGATGGTGATGGCAGAAACTACAACCACAACCACAACAATTGCTGAGGGATGCAAGTTGTAAGATTCTCTAGACACCAAAGTTGTAGAAGTTAGTAGTTTAGCACAATAAATTCAATGACATGATGTGACAGGGTGACAAAAAGAGAGATATGACATGGATATGATGTGATCATCACAACAATGACAACACAGTAGTAGACACAATGCAATGCAGTAATATTACAATGCAGAAAATGCAATGCAGACACAATGCAATAGAGAATGCAGATGCAACACAATGGAGAACACAATGCAATAATAAATGTGACCTGTGATGTATGTGCACTTTCTTGATTGTGAGATACACAGAGGTAGACATGGAGTGTGCTTTCACAATCAGACTCAAATGGGAGAGGAGAGACAAATTGAGGGTGGGGGGGAATATATTCATTTCTGACAGATGATGCACCATATAAATACAAGTCTAGCTCCAAGGCTGGAGCACAACAAAACAAAATATAAAATTTACAGTGCAGGGTTGATCATAGGGATGATTGGAAATGAGGTGGAGTCTGGACATGACATATAAAGTATCATACTATAATGGATGAGCAAAAAAGGAAAAGCACCAATTGCACCAAATGCTGACTTCATGACTCATGACTCCATGGTTACTTTGGTGGGCCTGGACCACACCTCAGCCTATATGTCCTATCAGTCCTGCTCCTCATTGGCCAAACCCACTCCTGTATTCTGACACCTAAACAAATGTGCAATTGATGTGACTGTGGATGATTGTCATGTGCAGCATGTTAATGTCACTGTGTTTGCCTGATGTCACTGATGGTCATTTTCTGGTGTTATGTGCATGTGATGCTCATCACTGTCTCCCAACTCATTCACCCTTCATCCTTGGCATCAGTGCCCAAAATCAATATCATTCTAGAAGGCTCTGAAAACCACCATCAATGGGCCTGCCCTCATCATCATGGGAGTTTGGTACACTATTTCTAAACCCTCTGTCATTGCGTTCACCAGCACCTGAGAAGTTGAAGGTGGCTTACCTATCACCATTACCACTAATGAAGATGAGGTACAGACATGGAGGGACAACAATGAGATTGTGAAAGCAGTTATCTCCCTGCATTGCAGTATACAACCATCCATCATGATTGCCTCTGACACCATTCTCATGTGCCATGCATGGGAGATGCTGAAAGGGACACATGGCAGACAAACTGTGGTCACTGTGTTCATGGAGTTTCAAACCATGTTTTACCTGCAAATATGACCTGCACTCACCTCTTACTCCACAAATTGATACCCTTTTGGTCACACAAGAATGACTTGCAGCATCTGGAGTTAACATTAGCAAACAGCAGATATGCTTCATCCTCCTCCACACTCTCCCACATTTGTGAAGTTCTTTCTCCTCCACAGTCCTCACATCCTCCAATCTGGACAAGCTCAGCCTCTCTGCAATATGCAGTTGTATCATCAATGAGGAAGTGTGGATGAAACCCCACTCAGCCCTATCAGCCTTCCAAGCTCCATTTAACATCAGTCATCACAACACCTCCTTCTGCACCCATTGCAAGTGTAAGAATCATTCTGTTGAAAGCTGCTGGATGCTGGATGGCATGCTGGATGATGTCAGGGCATGGTTGGACAAGAGGCAGGACAAAGATAAGGATGGTGGTGGAGTAGAGTCTAAAGCTAGTGTACACACCATGTCTTCCTCTTCTGCCTCTATATTTGATGCCTGCTACTACAAGGAAGGGTCTAGCACTTGAATGCTAGACTCTGGGTGTGCTGACCATATCACTCCCCACTGAATGGACCTCTATGGCTATGCCAATGTCTCCTTCTGTCACATCACTATCAGTGATGGCTCCACCATCTCTTGTGTTGGCAAAGGGTCTTGTACACAGCAACACACCCTACCTACCAATTTCATCATCTTGCCATCACTTTCTGATGTGCTGCATGTACCAGGAGCTTCAGGATGTTTTTTGTCTGTCAGCAAACTTGATTGCCTGGGTTTCTGCATCTCATATGAGTCTGGATCATGTTCTATCTCCAAAGGTTGTCATCTCTTTAGTGTAGGGCACCTCCACAATGGGATGTATTGGGTCAACCTTGCTCCTGCACTTCATCTAAATACCATGATTGTCCCCTCCATGCATCTCTGGCATGAATGCCTAGGGCATCTGTCAGAGGCTGTAGTTAGTTGTATTCATCCTGCCCAACTTGCTGGTTTCTCTCCTCTGACCACAACATCTCCTTCTACTCCATGTCCTGGTTGTCTCCTCAGCAAGCTTCCCCACTCCCCATTCCATTTATCATGTGCACATGCCACTGAAGTGCTTGGTCTTTTCCATATGGACTTGGTTGGGCCTGTTGGCATGGTGTCCATTGGGGCTGGCAACCTGTACTTCACCACTTTCCTCAATGACCACTCTGGCTTTGGTGTTGTCTACCACATCCAACAGAAGGACCACTTGTGACAGGTCCTGGAGCACTTTCTGGTGTGGGTGCACAACTGCCATGGTGACTAGCAACATGCCCTTGCTCTGACCAAGGGGGGGAATGTCAACATGAAGGTCACTATGCTCCTCACTGACTGTGGCATCACTCAGCAGTGCACAGTTCCATACTCTCCTCAACAGAATGGCCAGGCTGAGTGGTGGGACCAGACCATTCTCAACTGCATGCTCTCCCTCCTTCATTGCACTGGTCTCTCACTGGGCTTCTGGGAGTTTGCCATATGAATGGCAGTCCACACATATAATGTGTTGCCAGCTCACTGCTTGGACTGGCATACCCCTCTTTTGTGATGGTCTCTGTCTGAGTCTCTGCATGACATCTCCCATCTTTGCATTGTCAGCTGCCATGTGTGGGTGAAAGTCCCTGACTATCAGTGTTCTAAACTGGGTGCTAGGTTGTGACCACTCATGTTTGTTGGCTACAAAGCCAGAACCAAGGGCTGGTTGTTTTGGGACAAAACATCTCATCACACTATTGTCAGCTGTGATGCAGTATTTGAGGAAGGTGTTTTTCCTGCTGTTTAGTTGCCCTCTTCACCCACAGTTTTTGATTCCTTTCCTCCTGCTCCACCACTTCTGCCTCTTGGCAACAATGACAGTGATTACTTCAGCAGTGACAATGGCAGTAGTATTGACAATGATAATGACAAAGCTCCTGCACCTCCTGTGGAGCATGTAATGGTGCCTGAGGTTGGTATTCCTCCCCCTGCTCCAGACCCTGTTGTAGTCAACACACCTCTGCCTCCTCCACCTGCCTTGCCACTGGACACTGCTCCTGTCACCCCTCTGCATGCTACCACACCAGTTGCCACTCCTCCTTAGGTCAGAGCTCATTGTACTGCTCAACTGGATCATGCACCTACTTCTGCCCCACCATGGTGGCAAGGTCATCCTTTGCCTCCTTGCCATGAACCCTGTGTCCTCTTGGTGGAGGAAGATGCTCCTGCTCTCTGTCACTCTCAGTGCATCAGTTGGTGCCCTGCTTGGTTTGCTGACAGTTCATACAGTCCCAATGTGTTCATGGATATCCTTGGCAAGGGAGGTTTGGACAGCAACAATGTATTTGCAACACCTCATGGTGGTCCTTCACTTTCCATGGTCCTTTCCCATGCCATCTCATGTGACCTGCTCACTCTCAAGCAAGCTCTCTCTGGCCCTGATGCCAATGCCTGGAACTCTGCATGCAATGAGGAACTCACCTCATTACAGGATCTCCACACATGGGAGCTTGTCAACCTTCTTCCAGGGTGCAATCTGGTGGGTAATAAATGGGTCTTCAAACAAAAGGTGGATGGTTGCTACAAAGCACAGCCTGTTGCAAAATGGTACACACAGGTCCATGGTGTTGACTACACTGAACATGAGGCTGACACTATGTCAAAGCTGACCAACAGAGAAGAGATTAAAACAAAAGGACAATTGTGCTTGGACTAGTGGATATCCCAGATGATATAATCAGTAAAGTAAGACAAGAAAGAGACTAGAGGCTACTGCACCTAGCAGATATCCCAGATGATCAAACTGGGGATAAAACACTAAGTGGACTACTATATTTATAGTAACGGAGTCAGTGCACAGACCATGCTATACACTATAGGGCCGGAATATGAGAACAAGAAGAGATAAGGTCATAGCTAATAATAGAAGGGACATGTCAGTGCTGTACAATAAGCACAGCAACAGTGGGAACAATAAGTAAGCATTCCACAGTCAGGGTGAGAACAATAAGTAAGCTGCTGCAGCAACCATGAGAAAAAGAGTCATAACTACTTCATAATCAGGCTGATCAGAGATCAGACAACTGGCACACCATTGGCCAATAAAGATGAACAAATAGAATGCATGACCATGGGAATTGCTTTGGTAGATCAGGAGCTGATTATAAGATCTATGACAATAGAGACATAAGAAATATAAGGAAAAATGAGGAAAAATAAGAGACAAATAGGGGTGGCCTGACACTGAAACCTTCTCCCCAGTTGCACACTTTGAATCCCTTCATACCCTCCTAGCAATCACTGCCCTTGAAGACTGGGAAGTCCACTCCATGGACATCAAAACCACCTTCCTCAATGGTGACTTAGATGAAGAAATATACATGGTCCAGCCCCATGGTTTTGTCATCCCTGGGATGGAAGGGAAGGTGGCCAACCCCCCAAAGCCATTTATGGCCTAAAGCAGGCACCCCAACAATGGCACCACAAGATGCATGGTCCCCCCCTTGACCCCCCCCTCCACCTGCACCCTACCAAACTCTGGCATATATGTCTCCACATCCTCCTCAAAACCTCTCATCATCATCCTCTATGTCAACAATATCACCATCTTAGGGGGATCCCTTCAGGAAGTCAAGGAGTGCAAAGCAGTACTGAAGTCCATAGTCCAGATGATGGATCTGTGGGAGATCAAGTCTTATCTCAGACTTCACATCACAAGAGGTCACTCCAGCCATACATTGGAAATGGACCAGGAAGTGTATATTGGTGATCTCCTTGATTGTTTCCAGTTGACAGATTGCAACCTGATGACAACACCCCTGCCTCCAGATGCCACTCCTACCAAAGCAGGAGAAGACTACTCTGCATCATCCTCTCTCCATGCTGATTATCAGCAACTGATTGGCTCCCTTCTATATGCCACCATCATATCTCACCCCAATATTTCCTTTGCCATTATGAAGCTGTCACAGTTCCTCTCAAACCCCTTGCTGCTTCATCTATCTCTAGCACATCATATCCTTCATTACCTCAAGGGTACCATCCACTATCACATACACTATGGAGGAGAACAAGGTGTGCATGCAGGTTTGGGCAAGCAAGGACAGACAAAGTGATAAGATAACAGAACCCTGAAGGGAAAGGGGTTGCAAGCATAGCTTCAGCAAGAGTAAGTGAGAGTGAATGCAATAGGTGACACAATGTAAGAGTGTGTCAGACAATGTAGCAGATGTCTCAGGAGATTGAACAGACCTGCAGCAAGAGTAAGTGAGAGTGAA